>JAQFZZ010000074.1:0-37560 GCA_034696405.1 Isotoma caerulea | reverse complement strand
AAAAATTTTTTGAAGCCGTCCTAATGGAATCTGGCACATTTTGGGTTTGGAAATGGAATCTAAAAGAGTTAATTCACATTTAAAAAAATTATCAGAGCAAAATACGTCTGACATCATGGTGCCTTCCCTTGTGAGATTAGACTGTTTAATACTTTACAAAAATCAAATTTAAAACAATTCATTTTATCAGATACTTCACAGTCTGTGTTCGAGGTTTTTAGTTTGATGAAATTAAAAGTCAAAAGGAAACAATGTATTTTTGCCTTAGCTATAACAATGTCGAGATGTTTTCCCTCTCTTAATGACAAGCTTTGTTAATGAACCATCTAATTGATGTGTAATTAAATAATTCTCTTTTAAGCCATTCCATCATCTTATGCAAGCAAATCACTGCAAGAACAAAAACTCAATCTGCTCTCATCTCCATATTTTCATAAAGTAAATGTAAGTGGGGAAATAGACTCGCTCACTGGTGTTTTTGGAATTTAAAAGATTAAGTATAAATTGTAGGATTTTTGCATAGAACTTTTCCATCCAGTCTTTTTTACATAACATAACACAAAATCAAAACATTTTTTTTCACGTTGGATATTATAATAACAAACTATAAATGTATATATTAATTATTTAATACCACTAATTGAAGTCTATAGTAGGTGAGTAATTTCCAGTTATCTAATTTTCATTTAGACTTTTATCTTACAATTTTGTCTCAGTTCAGTAAATGAATTTATAAAGTACGAATCGTATGATGAAAATTGCATTGTTCTCTGTTTATTTCAAAGTATGTGGTGGAGGTAATATACTTCTATGGTGGTGGCTATCAGTGCAACGGTCAAAATTTTATTTTCGTATTCTCATAATTGAAATTGTAAATAAAGTCTCACATTTTTCAATTCCCAAAGACTAATGTTTTTCCCTTTTACGTTACGTGACATGTTGAGATACCAATTGTTAATTATTACTAGGTATGGATTCGATTTATAAGCTGTTAGATTTTTTCCCCAAATAGACGCGGTTTAAGGCACAATTATACAATATAGATGATACAAAATACGAAATCCCTTACTTTCAAAAATGTCCAATTCTGACATTTAAAAAAAATAAGTCAATAAAAAAAATAGCTCCTTACAAATATTTTTATTAAAAGTACATTAGTATATATATGTTTACTTGTAGTCATACAAATACAATTATATAAATTCCAATAACAATTCATAGCCCATAAGATTTATCAATATTATCAAACATTCTGCACAAACTGCAATAACATACCATCAGAGGAGAGCTAGTAGAATACCTTCCATTAATTTCTCCCTAAAAATACCACAGTGAAAGAATACAAGTTGGAAGTTGACAGATTCTTACAAACAACAACAAAATAGAGATGACCATTAGGAACCACTCCATCCGGTGACATCCTTTCACTCCAATGCAACAACATAATGTCACACATAGATCCACTCAACCATCCATATTGCATTTTCATATTGTAAATGGATGTGCCAGTACTCAGAAATAACATTCTTTTTCCGTAATGTTTATTCCTAAGAATTCCATAGCAGGGAGAGAAGAATTAAATTACATCTATTATTATTATTTTTTGGGAGGGGCCACTTTTCAAAGGTCAAAGGTAGAAGGTCACTTTTCACCTTTTTAAAAATAGAGATGTCTACAAAATAATTATTATTTAAACTGCAACATTACCACTTGCCCCTATAAATCTGCTATACGAGTGTATTTTAAATTGTTTCCAAATATTTGCCCATCGGCTGTTCAATAGCTCATTAGCCAAATAATTCATTTGCAAATTCAACAATTAAACCCACTACGGCTCTTTAACCTATTAAAATTTAAAATCTTAATTTAAAAGATAAATTCACTACTTAAATCTGAAAATTTCTCTCAAAAAGTTAATCAAAAAATAGAAAAAAATGTCCCATACAAAAGTACCCCAACCAATTCAAAGTGACTTTTCCGAACTTCCTAATGTATGAAATAGAGAAGTGATCATGTCATAAAAACCTTTAAAACACCGACAGTGTCTTACTAACCCGACCTTCCTCACATCTTAAGAAGAATAACACAACAGAAGAATAGAGAGAAAAAAGTTGTTCCATTTCCTAATGTCATCATGTCACAGTGGGTCTCAACTAAAGATGTCATAGATTCGTCTTCTTCTCGTCAAAAGCAAAAGTTTCCTTCATTTCATCTCATTTATTTTTTTACTTTCTTCTTTTTGTCCCATCTCGCTCAATAAAAGGAAGAAATAAAGCAAAGTTTAACACTTAGTTTTTACTATCGTCACAAAAGGACTTGAACCAGGGAACAAACTAACAACTCGTAGAGTACAGAAAGTACCCTACCCTTATACATTTACTAAATAGGCGCTTAGTATCGTTCATAGTTAATGCGCTTCGTTTAGGATTTTTCTGGAAGCTTTTCCAGCGTATAAAACTTTATACGCTGCGGCTTAATGGTTCATATGCCAAACACTAGCTGTATCCCAGGAAAAAATTAAGCATCTCGAAGCGTCTGCTAGCCCCAATTAAATTAAAGTATAGTTTTGCCCAAAATACGCTGGTTTGTAGATTCAACAGGGAGTTTTAAGGCGCTTTGGGACGCTTGGCAGCCATGGGCTCTGACTGAAGGGATATTAACCATTTGAATCCCAGCAACATCATATGATTTTCCATGACAACTTGTCCAGAGTCCCAAGAACATCATATCATGTTCCATCAAAGCAATGCTCACAATCCCAAGAACGCTATATGATGTTCCATAGTTACAATACGCAGCGTCCCAAGAACATCATATAACGTTGGAAACCAATGAAAGCCAGGCTCCCATGAACATCATATGACGTTCCATTAAAAAATCCTTAAAAGTCCATAAATTGTGATCGGAAAAAGTTCAAACTTACGTAAAAAGACATTCTCTTTTCGAAAAAATATATTAAATGTTAGTTTTACAAATACTCCTTATTTTTTGTAATGATTTAATAGAAAAGGATTTTTAAAAAGCATCTAATATTACTAATAATAATAAGCATCTAATATAATATCTAATATTCAATTTAGATTAGTATATTGGTGCGAATTATTTTTTTGAACTTCTCAAAGTGGGGCTCAATTCCGGAGGGAAGGTTTTATTGCGCACGGCAATAAATTCTAGTTTTGAGGTTTTTCGATCAATTTATTTATGCACACAAACCAATAATTTATGCACAAATTTCTAATTTACTAAACGAATGCAAAATGCAATGTTTTTAGACTTTAATATTTTCACCCCCTAAAATAAATGAAAAACCCCTAAAAATAAATAGAAATACCTCCTAAATGAAACACCCCCAGAATTTTGAAGCGAAGCCCCCGAAAAAAAATTCAAGAAGCCCCCGAGGCTCAATAAATTATCCCTAAATATAAGAAATACCGTGTATGTATAAACTCTTTATTAATCAGATAAACTTTATTCTGATCGGTAAAATATTTTTGTCATCAGAAGAAAAAGAGTTCAGTTCACTTACTGACAAGAAAATTTAGAAGGCAGGTGCTTCCACTTGATCTTCTTGTTTTATTAGAATCTATTCATGTATTTTCAAATAAGATTAGTTGTAAATAAAAACCATATTAAGCAAAGAAACGCTTTGGAAAGCTTTAAAATGTAATGATATTAAAGCAAAAATATTTGAAACTGAAGGGATTCGAACTCATTGGATGTGACACCACCACTTTTATATCTCCAGTCCAGTGCTAATACTTTCTGATGTAGGGGTGATGGGTGTGTGGTCGATGAAAATTTAAAAACAAACTCCATCTACTTCATGACCTCTAAAATATGTATATACCAGGTTTCATGGCTGTAAGATCTACTGTTTTGGAGAAAATAGCCGAATCACAGACGGCCAGACAGACAGACTCACAGACGCGACATTAGCATAAAGAGGTGAAGTTTCACCTCTTAATAAAATATGATGTAGATAATAGATAATATAAAAAGGTATACGGTGTATATATGCTATATTTCGGGGGTATTTATTCTGCCACGGGGGTCTTTCTTTTTCCTGAATAGGGGGTGAAATATAAATTCCGGGGGTGTTTCATGCAGGGGGTATTTCTAACTATTTATGTTTTAGGGGGTTTTCATTTGTTTTAGGGGGTAGTTAAATGGTAGCTATACACTATATCAGTCTTTCAAAAATTTTTGAAGTTATTTCAAAATTTATTGAAACGGTTGATTTGTATTTCAATTTCTGGGCGTTGCTAATGATTCGGGGAATACGGTACTTCACTAGCAATCTGACTAAACTAAAGAGGGCTGCAAGATTGTAAGTTGTAGGGCTTTGCACATCAAATATGTTCAATTAAAAATAATGTTAACCGATTCGGCGAGTTCAACAACAACCTTGATGCAAATTCTTTACTACTCTGTAGTACAAATGAAGTTATTATTCCAAAAAATGCTCCACTTGGAATTAACAAATTTTAGCATAAACCTTTCAATTCTAAGCGTTTTAATCAATTTCTTTGCATCTCATTTATAGGACACACAGTCCAGGGGAGTATTTGATATTCCAAATCTGAGTCAAGCGACCTTTGCTTAATGCATTTCAATAAATTTTTTTTCGAAAAATTTTTGCAAAAAACTCGGTTTTTGGGGTAGATTGAGGGTTAGTGTAGGCTGGATCACAAGGTCACATAAAATAAAAAGATTTTGGGATGAGAATTTAGCTTTACACCATAGTAACTTGGGAGACTGAACATTGGTTGCCGACAGAAACTTGGAATTCAAATGGTTAAAAGTGACGCTTGTCGTAAGTCATAAGACGAATGGTCAATCTGGCAATTAGCTCTAGCCCATAGCTGCCAAGCGTCCCGAAGCATTTTAAAATCTCCCTGAACCCAAGATTTATGAACGCTGCTCTCGTTACCCAATCCTTCTCCCAGCCCATTGGTAGATCATACCAGTATAAAAAAGTGTAAAGAACTACTTTCGTCGTAGAGAATTTGAAAACTTTTGTGATATTTCTGTCCCTTTTTGCCTCCTCATGTTGTCCTCTCCTCCGATGTATTTTCTCCTTGGTCCATTTGCCATCTGGCCGTGATCTCATCTCGGGTCAGGACTCGTCCTATGTGACACACACTCACTATATTATTATTGTAAGAGACACAAAGGGCTCCTCTGTCCTTTTGTTTTAGCCGAAATGAAAAACTAAAACTAATTTTTCCTACGTCCTACACTCTCCCACCTTTCCCTGCCTGAGTACAAAGTACATTTCAAAAGTATCCTCATGCAGTTTCTCATAAAAACAATCCGCTTCCAAGTTTCCATTAGTTCTTTTTGTTTGTATCTTGTCCAGTCCAGTTGTCCTTCTATGTGTGACTCTTTGTTTCAAATCTTCTAATACAAAATTTACTCATGCAATGATTTACTCTCTCTCTCTCTCTATCTACAATGAGTATTACATGGAAGTGGAACGGTGTGACCTGACCTGTATCATATCCCGTAATAAATCTCCAAAGCGCTTTTCAAAAGTAGAATATAATTTATTATTTGACGGTCCTAGTATATAAATTGTTTTTTTAGTCAATGGTACGACAAAAGTATAAGAAGATACAAGTAAAGTACCCTAACATTCTGTAGTACGATGTCTTGTAACTTTTATGACTAAACGCTATTTATTTGTGGTAGTTATTTTGTCCGAAGGAGACAAAAGAGTCTATTGTTTCAATTGATACTTCTCCGAAAATATTATTATTGTTATTTCTAACAATGTACTTTGATGTTTATTATTGTACCGTTAATTTTAAGAAAATGATTTCATTCAACTTGGGCTATGGGATTAAATATTTTAACTGTCTCATTTTGCGTAGAAAAAAGTAGATAGTCTTTACGAGATGGGATCATATTGCAAATTTCGTAAACTGAATAATTCAAAACAATCTAAAAGAAAACAAATTTTGAAAAAAAAGGTTTTGTAATGTGAAATGCCAATTTTTATATTTTATGGAACAAAAATTTTTGCCTAAATAGTAGATTATAATAATTAAGGTCGTCATTGAAATACTATAATAAAATACCGTGGAAAGTAGAACTCAAAAAGTTTTTAGTGTACATGGTTAGTTAAAAATAATCGTTAAATTTAATAGATATTTATCATCAATCAATAATATTTTATTCTGTAACTATTACACAGTAAGATTTTGTTATCTGGATTAGTTTAATTTGGATCTATTTTTTTCAAATTTCATCAAAATCTTCCATAACAAACCAAAGAAATCAACTTCTTTTAATCCCACCTCCCACAGTTGCAAATTCATTACAGTTTTTCCATCATCCTTATCCGCAGAACATGATAAAAGAGCAATAATTATCATCAGTCAATTCAAATTTCAAATTTTAATGCACACACACAGCAATCTATTTCCATCCTTAGGATGGAACTGGGCTAGATAACTTAGCCAAACAAAGAGTATTTGTCCATTTCATTAGTGCGTCCATAGAGTCCATCCCAAATTAATAATATGTAACTTATTATCCATTCCACATTCTAATTCATACGAAATGAAACAAAACAAATAGATGGGTAAGAAGTCTAGGGTATCTAAGTCTATGGTAGAAGTAGGTCCTATAGTTGCTGCTAGCGGTAGTAGATCACATTTTGGTCACAAAGCAAATCTCAATAAAGCTCAAAGCTAACAAAACATCACAAGCTTATAAAATCCTTTATAATTCAGCATATATTATATAATACATGTTTGAGCATTTCTAATTTCTATTTCATTCATATAGACGTTTTCTATTTTATGCAAAATCACCGATGCAAGGGCTGCTCCAAAAAGCACGTGTTTTATTTCGGGGATAAATTTCAAATGTTATTTTGTGGGTTCAAATGGAATATTAGTGTACAAAGGGTCGCTATGATAGCCTAAAATGGGTTTAGATTGCACGGAGCATTTACATAAATCCATTCGGCAGCCAAAGAGACCCAAAACCCCCCATCAAACTCTCAAGGCAATACCCAAATAAGCCACACTATTTTTTGAAACCATCCCAGAGTCTAATCAACAATGCATCATCACTCAGACTACTTTACCTACCAGACTACCATACACCACCAACTACCAGTCTAGTGGTCTAGTCTACTCTAGTCTAGTCTGGTCTGGTCCTACAGGCTATTGAAAATTTAGCAAAACACTTTGCCTAACAATGCGAAATTCGGTGCGGGGGGAAATGGAGAGAGAGAGATTTGGGCTAAGATAGCCCGAATGAAAATTCATATCTGTCCTTACCATATTTTATAATGGTTGTGGTGATATGATATCAAATGAGAAAGTATCCTTTGTGTAGGAATATTGAGGGAAATATTACATCACAAGTCTATAATAGAGATTCTCCAGGATGAGATAAGTGGATTGGATCCTCTCTCTCTCTCACTTACTTTTTGAGTGAAGATGATTTCAGTCTGGATGGAAGGTACCTTTGGCTTGGCTTTGGCTTCTGTTTGTAGTTAAACTTCATATTGGTTTGGTTTCGTAGTTGGTGATTTGGCCTGGGATTTTCGGTTCTGTTCTCTGCTTAGATTCCATATTCTTCAATTCTTCAAGAGAGAAAGTGGTGGATTGGGTCCTAAGTTCCTAAGAGTGAATGAGAGTGCTGGAGAGAGAGAGAGAAGAACATTAATCTTCTCTCTTGTTCAAAATGTCCGAATCACCGGAGAGATTTTTTTATCCGGGGTTTTTAGTCACATCACAATATATTTTATCTTCCTCGTGTAATAATTCATAGCTTTGGCAATGTTCAATGTGTTAGTCAATGTGAAAGTGTGAAGTAGAACAGGCCAGGCCAGAGTCAAAGTACCTTATTGTATGTTATGTTTATGTTCAATATGTGGTAAGTTACGGGTTTTGGAATAACGTTATTGTGGGATTTTACTCCCCTGGGGGAATTTACATTTTTTAATAGAAAATTTATATTTCCAAATTTTGAGTTGGGTTATGTTCCCAGCAACTTTTAAAGAAGTTAATAAAGCAAGAAACTCTTTTAAAGAAATGTTTATGAGTTTCTTGGTAAGAAAAATACAGTCAACAGTATAAAAAGGACTTTGCACAAGGGCTTAAAAATACAATCTAATCGTTTAACTTGAAAGTGTTCATTTTTCAGAAGTGCTCAACCATAATAACAAAACAGGACAAAAAGGTCAAATGCAAGGGGGAGAAGCATATTCTATAGAAATAAAATTTAAGAATTGAAAAATCCATTGGAAATCTTTCCCGTCTCCCCGAGTACTAACTTTCTCTGGATTTTATAGTAATATACGTTGACTTTTGTAAAGGCCGATTTTAATGTGAAACTTAAATTTATAAGATTAAATATGCATAAAATTCAAAGCGTCCATTATAAAGTCATTGGTTAGCATTGTGAAAGTGAAAAGGTACTTTTATAAAAGTCTCTTGAGTTGTTGTGAATACTGTTGCTGTTGTAAAATTTAAAAAATTTTTCTAAAAGAAATCACTTTACAGTGACTTCCTTATCGAAAAAATTTACAACTGTAAATAAAAAATAATTTTAAAATGTTCCTTGATCTGCCCTTCCTTGCAAATCAAGGGACATTTTAGAATTATTATTTATGTCTATTGCAGTAGACATATCAACCCGAAACTTCATTATTTAGCTAATAACATCAATTACACGATAAGTTTTGACTATTAGACTATTTATAAAATTTTTACATAAATCCATACTATTTTATGTTTACAGAATCTTCGCCCTATTGCGGAGTACATCTGCAAGCTCTAATTAAATAATTTACATCATGAAAATATTGCTGGCTGGATTTCAGCTTCAACTACATCAGACCAAAAACTAAACTTTCTATTCAATAAAAGCATTTTTACCATGCAAAACTAATTAGATGTCAAAAGTAATAATTCACGAGAACAACTAATTATCATAAAGGTTAAAAACCTCTACAACCTATAAAATAATCTCCAATTTAACAAAAAAAACCCAATAGTGAATTTAATTCAACCTCCTGCCCACAATTCGCTACAAAAAATAACCAAAATAAATACAAAACTTCAAAACTTTCGCATATCAAATCATACAGACTTATTTGCTATCTTTCACATCATCCACCTCCGCCAAAAAGGATAATAATCCAACCCAAACGTTGTGAACAAAAAGCTCCGGATAATTCCATGGGGAGTCTGAAACCCGGGTTATTATTATTATTGCTCGAAACTAGAGCTGGAAATCCAGGAAGGAAGTCAATATCCACAACAAGACAAATCTATTACTACAAGTGAGCCATCATAACAACAAAAGTCAGGATGAAAGTCCAATGTCCAATCCAATCCACTCCACCCTGATTTCCTAACTTTCTCTCTGTCATCCATAAGACCATCCATACCAACTTACCAAATGGTGAAAGTGGAAGAATAAAAAATATGAAATTTAATAGACATTTAAATTAAATTAAAAAACTGTCCCGTAATTTAAAAATTTAAATTATAATAGGGAAAAACTGTACAATTTTGTAATGGTGAAAACACGTGGTGAAAGGAGTGTGGTGAAAGTGCTAGTGACATAATACAACAAAGTTTTATTTAATCTTCTTTATATAATATTGAATTGTGTTGGGAGTGAAAGTGCACAAGGGGAAGTAAGTGAAAATGGCTTGTGAACTTGTGCAAAGTACAAGGTGGTGGACGTTGACAGGGTTATTTACTCTATTGATATTATTAAGTGAAAGGTCAAAGGTTGTCCAAGGGGAGATAACATGTCCACCTTATCAAGAGATTCCATACTGTTCTTGCTTCGTCCTTGAAGATCAACTTCATATTCAATGTTCTGGAAGTGACATTCCTGCATTGAAGAAATCCCTTCAGGTTCTCAACGGACCTGTCAAATCCTTCAGTGTTTATGACCTCGATGGAAGGGCTTCAATATTGCCCAATGGGGTCACTGACAATGTCACCTCCCCTGTCTATCATCTTCAGGTAAGACTCATTTCCTTATATTTTACTATACGTTAAATAAGAAAGAGAAAGTTATATAAGAAGAATTTGTCTGGCTAAGTGCATTGAGGTTCTTCTGCATTTGGCATTTCTCGATCGATAAAGTTACACAAGGCAAGGTGTTGTATAAGGTTTGCAGTCATTGTGTTTCATTATCATTATGCAATGTGCGTTTTGGCAGAAAGGAACATCTTATAGTGGTACTTGGAACCTTTTTGACTTTCCTTTAATTTTTCTAGAAACGGGTGAAATCATTTTAATTTTTAATGTGAAAAAATCGTATTCTTTCCCTTTAAAATCGTTGTGTTAATTTTCAGTATTTATGTATAGTAGCTTCAATTAGTATAATTTAATTTCTCAAAAACAATTTAACAATACATTCGAAATCTACAAGGGTAAATCTCTCCGTAAAAATCTAAATAAGATGTTTTATAACTAAGAATTTTTAGACAGAATATAACAGATTTAAGATTTAATTCCTTAGCATTTAATTTAAATACTGAGGATAATCTGGATAAGTAGAATAAAATATTTCAAATGTTTAAAATTTTAAAGTTGTACAATCTTTGGAAATCACGCTGCAGTGATTGCTACTCTATCTTTATCGTAATGGTCAAAAGATTTCCTTCAATATTTGTAGTATGTAACTTTCAACTTCACAAAATTGTGCTCACATTCCAAAAAAGTCGAAATCTTTTCTTTCCCCTGATGGCATCGCTTATAATAAATATTTCTTCTTAATACTCTAACCTTAACTAAAGTCAGGTTAATTATATTTTTTCAACTAGACATTGTAATTTTTATCCAGATCTGTCTATCTCAATAATGCACATCTAAAAAAATCGGATACCTTTTTTTATAGTCATCCTTATTCTTCATATTCTTCCTTTATTTTAAAACCATCCAATTTTACCAATTTACGATTAATAATCCCTGTCTCTACGTACTTAGAACTCAAGCCCAAGAAAATATTTATTATTACGCTCAGTCATCGCCCAAACGATCACTTGAGTACCGCTCCTTCAGATAAGTGTCTAACTTATCGATCGACGTGCATCGGGCATACCTTAATTTTTATATTATTGCATCCTGCTGCTGCACAAATAAAAAATGCCTTAGGTTGTCCAATCTCCACACTCTTCCTTCTCCTGTATGTTGTGTGTGTGAAAAATTGCCTAATATGAAAGATGTCAGAGAGGTTTTTTCCTTATTTTTATCCTATTTTGATGGGGTAATGATACCAAGCTTTCATATAACTGTCATGTTATTTGAGAAATATTATTGAGGTGACGATAACGATAACTAACCGAGAGGGGATTTTCATCTGATTGCAGTAGAAAAGTGAAGTGACGGTCTTGGTAGAGGATTTATTCCAGGAAAAAAATAAAGGAAAAAGCTACTAATGCATCTTTAGTCTGCAGTTATAGATTTGTTATTATTACTTGTTCACTAGTGCATATTATATAGTGTTCTACAAATAGTAAAATGTGATGACAGTGAAGGATATTGAATTTGTTTTTACAGACAGATTTTAGACATTTTATTATTGATTGGTTGTTTTGGTTTATTTATAGGAAATAAAGCATTTACGTTTATTGTAAGTTACGGCAACTGCTGGTGCAGTGAAAATGGGCATCTTGTTAAAATTCCATCTCATTTTTTAGAGAAAAAAGAAACAACTTTTTAAAATGAAGAAGATTTAATTGATTTTCAAAGTTATTCTCCGATAAAGCCTGAAAAAAAACGCCTTCATCCATTTCTCATGCATTTTTGCTTCCCATCAAAAATACATGGGAAAAATATGCAAATTTTTTTCTTCCCTTTCTCGACCTCCGTTTTCATCCCATATGGTCCAGGTTCCCATGGAACGACAGTAGTTTTTATAACCCGAAAAAATCCGGAAATCATAAAATTCATAAAATTCTTCAACTTTTCAAAAACCATTGAAATACGACCCCACAGCTTCCAGCTCTAAATCGAACAAACAAACCCAAGGTGCAAGGATGGAACTGGCAAAACATCTTCTAACTTTTGGAATCTTTGGAAACATCATCTCCACCTCAATAACAAACTCTTACGGCCTGAGTTCAAATCGAAAGTACCCCAATATAGATCGCCAAATAAGAAAAGATCATCCCAACTTTAACCAAACGTATGACCAAAAGCCTCTTGAATACATCGTGCAATTTATATCTCAAAACCAACACCTCATGCTCGATTATAATGAACCCTGTGACAAAACAGTTCACGACGAATGGACGGATAAATCAAAAAGTCTATTAGGATTCGGAGACTCGGGTTACAGTTTGAAAAGTAATTGGCATAATAAAATGTGCAATATTTTCAAATACTTGGACTGCAAATCGACAACGGGAGGAGAATTCAGATGTTTATGTGCAGACAAAGACAAATATGAACTTGAACTTATCCATGATGAAAAAGATGATAAAATACATGACCGTAACAAATCTAACGTTCACAAACGAAGATGTCGCGTTGCAGAAGGTCAATTATGCAACTTTGTTCGGCTTCCAGTTGATTCTTGGCCAGGGGTTAATTTCAGCATCCCTGACTTTTTCGAATGTGACAGTCAGAATAAAAAGAATTTGACATGTGCGTTAGATATACACCTGAATGTAAATGCTCCACCAAATATTCAAGAAATTTGTAAACCCAAACCTCCGAATGGTGTTGGTTCTTGTAAATATATTTTAGGAGTGTTTGATATTGTCTATTTTCAATTGGTAATTTTTTCTGTGAATGATTTCATTCGTGGAAATTGATTTGAATTTTATTAAATAAATGTTGTGAATAATTTGTAATGTAAAATTTTTTTTCGAACTTACAATTAGTTTTAGTTTTATTCTAGCTTTTATTTTCTAATTTTTGTATTGAATGTTAAAATATTTGGGTATTGTCATATTGTGTAGGCTTTGAAAATAGAAAAAAGTGTGACATTTTATAAGTTTTTTGGATTTAAATTTTTTTAGAACAGAAAATATAGTTAAATGGGAAATGAGTAATTTGCATTGCTGTAATTTATAAAGACGAGATTTTAATGTTTTAATTTTATTTAATCGGTATTTATACAAATGTCGTTTTGTGCAGAAATTGAAAAATATCTCGATTTTCAGTTTTTTTCCGAATAAGGGAGAAAGATGAAAATTTGCATATCATTTTTTGTGAAACTATAATTTATCCTCATCCTGCTATTGCGAAGAAGTTCGATCTGTTATTATCAGAAGGTAATACGAGTCTAGGCAGAAAAAATACTCGCCGTCTTAGCACATATAAAAAATCTTAGCTGTCGTTCTCCCTCCCTACACCCTACCTTTGTCCCGTTCTTATAAATTTCATCGAACATCACTTTAATATCATCAAAAGACAATGCAGTTTTTTTAGAAACGGTGTGCTAAGTAATTGAAAATGTGTATGTATCTTTATTCTTATTTTACAAGTATATAAAACAAATTATAAATTCACACGAAATTACAATTGATTTGCATAATTTTTTAAATATATGCGATCTATCTTCAAAATACCTACCTTTACTTTAATTCTTTACCGGAAGAAAAACGATGTTTATTTTGAAAAATAAAATCAACATACAACATACAATTACTGGAAACTTGATAATCGGTTTTATATCTTCGGTTAAATTACTTCCTATTTACTTTCAAAGACTGAAACTCTAGGAAGACTCCCAAATGGAATTTGGGACCTTGTGAATTTCAAAATTTACAAAGTCAAATAAATTTTAAAACAATAAACGACTCAGCCCTCAGGAATTCTATTTATAATGGAGAAGACAATAGTAAATTATTGTTGCAAAATAAACCTTTGTGTAAATCTATATCCGCTATAGCTTCCGATCTGATCTCTGCGTGGCTTTGGCTTGGCCAAGGCAGACATTGAAAATTGCAATTTGAAATAGACTAGAGTAACTGTTTCCACATTTGAAGTTAGTTTTGGATGCAAAAGTAAGATAAAGTGTAAGTTGTAGGATTTGTTGGATAGAGAATGAATGTGTTTTGGTTTGTGAGCTACAACCTCGTAAATCCAACTTTCTCACTCAACTCTTTTCATTTGTTTACTCCCATTATTTTACTTTAATGTTGTTTCCTGTCATTCACTTGGCTATTCCATGGAGCGTCTAAATGTTTACGTAAATAAATCCCCAATTCGAAATTCCTCACAAGTCAAAAGTCAACTCATCCTTTCCGAACTTTGTATTCAATCTCAGTCAAGCAGATCGTTAAAACTATGATGTGAACATATGAGGGTGATTTTATTGAAAAAAGATGAGGATCGATCGATGAGGAATTCATACCTGGATTGCACATTGTAATACGAATGTGTTGCATGTTGTTTTGTCCATATAGTGGAGGAATGTGTTTGAATTTGAAACATTTTCATCTGTAAAACTAATTGCAACATAATAATAATTACATACCATTTAATGACTCGCTGAATTTTAGCCATGAATAGAGAATTAACATTTTAGGTAATTTTTAATTTTATAAGGTTTCTTTCCACCTGTGGAGAAAGTGATAGAAATATTTTAAAATTTCTGTTTATCTTTGAGATAAATTATTTAAAACATTGTTTGTAGACTTTAATTTACTTTAAATTTGATATTGAAATGTCGTTATTATGTTTTTGCAATGTATAAAAAATTGTTCAATGTCCTAGATACATAGCTGAGTTTTTCCGAATTGTAAATGAAACAACAGCTTATAAAATTATAAAAACCGAAGTTGTCATATATTTCTACCAAAGAATTTTTGAACATCTAAGCATCATGCAAACACTGTTAAGTCTGGACAATTGATATTTACTTTTAATCTAGAAACAATTATAATCGAAATGAGTGAAGACTTCTCATATGTCAATCTGTTGAATGTAATTCTATTTCCAGGTAGGAGTAGGCAGTGTATCAAATCAATCAATAAAATATCAATATAAACTGCATTTTTTAAACTTCAAATTTGCAATAAAAATTTGTTACTGACGACACCACTAACAAATATAGTGTACCACTACTTGCCACAGAAAAATTGGATTTTACTGATAGACTAAACTTGTAACTTCCACCCTCATATCATAAAAATGATATTAATTAGCTTATTTGATCAATTATGCACTTAATTACATCTGGCTCGATTATCTAATAGCCAAAAATTTTGTAATTTTAACACTCTACAAATATCAGTAGAGGTGTACTGTCTGTAGAATTAAATTAACTATTGTTTCTACTTATATTAAAAACATGATAATGGGCATAAACCCAAGTTAAATAATTTTAAAAACAACTTTAAAACAATTTTAAATTTGTTTATTTACCCCATACAGATTTCTCACTCATCGCTTGAAGACTTAGCGGAAAGCAGTCTTCGTGGATTATCGAAAAGTCTAGAGAGTCTTGCGATTGTCTCGAGTCGTCTGAAATTCATCCCTCAAACGACCTTGTCAACATTAAGACGTCTAAAAATGCTTGACTTTGAAGGGAATCAAGTGCAAGAACTGGGTCCTTATAGTTTCCACAATATTTTATTGCAAAAGGTAAGTTCAGCCAGTGTTTGCTAACTTCATTTTATCTAAATTGAACAAAATAACCCAGAGTAAAAGTAAAAGTCTAAGGTGTTGTCCAAAAAGCGTGTGTAAAATGTGACTCTTTTAAAAGTTTGGCAGCCATGGGCTTTAGCTTTACCTCTGGAGCACTTCAACCCTCCACCTGTCGAACATTTCGGTCTAATTGTAAACCCTTTTGGCTGCCAAAGCGTTTATCCACACTCTAAAAGCCCCATCGGATATATTAAAGAACCTAAATGAGTCTCACGTGCTTTTTGTAAATATCTTAAACTCATCCACGTAGTTTACTAAAGGCTTTCCTTAATCTTGTAAAAAGATCTAATACTTAAGTAATACTTCCTCTACAATAATAGTACAGTATAGATAAGTACCTAAGCAGAGTGTAGTATATGTTTTAGTGAATGAAAGTAGGTAGGTAGTAAGGGGTAGACCTCTAGGGCTTTTATATTCATAAAACATTAGATAAAGGATATATTTAAGAAGTTGAGATTGAGAAGTCAGAAGAGATAAGTTGAATGAGGCTGTTATACATTACATAAATTCAGAGTTGTAATCCAGCCCCGTCACTTTATCTAAATCGGTGTAGACAGCAAAATTACCTTTCTTCTTTGAAGACAAGACGAGCTCGTAAATAAGCCTCATTAATGTTCAAATTTCTTATAGATTATTGTTCAAAAGTCGTTTAAATCACCGAGTGTACTACCTATACCTAACCTACACACAGTTCAGAGATCAGCTTAATGTTATGTTATTACCAGGCCAGGCCAGAAAACAGTGGAGGAAAGTCTTTAATGAAAAGTACTTTCCACTCTATACCAAAATGTAGGAATATCGTATTACATTAAGTTGATCTCATTTACTTTATAATGAGTGTAAGAGCTTATAGAATATTATACCTTAGTAAGATAAATGTATGAAGGGAGATAAGATGTAAATTGCTTTGTTTTATTTTTGCATACAAATCTTAAAGCTTGGAAATATTTTGCAGAATTTTTGTAATCCTTTTAAAAACACTTACAGGTTAATACGCACGGTTGTAATAAATAGACACACCTAGGTTATATAGAAGATTATTAATTTAAAGGTTAAATTGTGTGGTTAAAGATGGTTGGATTTATTTTGTCAAATCGGTTTTTTAAAAAAAATATTGATATTAATAAGTTAACCTTTTCAATAGAAATACTACCTTTTCCTTAACAGTTTCAATACGATGTTGGAAGAAGGCTAAAACTTGATTGTAATTTTTTTTAAATTTTAAGTATATTTGGTAGATTTGTAAGACAGTACAAGCGTACCTTGAGTAAATTTAATTGCAATTCTTATAATAGGTAGTGTAGTCTCCGATTTGTAAATCATTAGGAATTTAAAGGCGATAAGTATCTAGAAATGATAACTTTTTTAAACTTACATCGTGGCCAATTTAACAAAAAAAGTTATGATTTACTCTACTCTATGATGCGACATTACAAAGACGATTAATGAGTATTTAGGTACGATAGGTTTTTAAGACAAGAAATAGATCTGTAATTGATTTGAGCTCTATTTATATAAACATTTAAAAGTCTGACTTCAACAATATTTTTAATGACATTCCAAATTTCCATAAAAACTAACAAAAAATAACTTCCAAACTTACAGCTAAACCTCAAGGGCAACCTCCTAGAAAACGTCTCCGAACACGCATTCTGGGGCCTAGAAGAAACCCTAATGGACATCGACATGTCTGAAAATAAATTAAAATCCTTCCCCTACTCATCCCTCCGTCGACTTCATCTCCTCTCTTCATTAAACCTCGCATGGAACGAACTGTCCGACCTCTCTTCCCTAATCCCCCAACCCCAACTACCCCCCATATCATTGGGAGAATCCCGATCGAAAAAATCCGGCTCTGCCGGAGCATTCGATGTTATCAGATACGGATTAAAAACTCCCCCAACCGGAAGTGTCACATCTGTCAACCCATCCCCCCAAAATATGGACTGGCCTCAACTAAAATACCTCAATCTAAACTCCAACAACCTCCGCAAACTTGACAAATTCACCTTCACCCCAATGCGAAACCTACGAACCCTCTCAATCCACTTAAACTCTATTGAAATCCTCGACCCGGAAGTCTTAGCCCCACTCTCCGAGCTAGAATCAATTGACCTCTCCCACAACAAAATAACCCTCCTGCCCCCTTCAACCTTTTCCAAAAATCGAAAACTAATCTCAATCGACTTAAGCAACAACCACCTCCACTCCGTGGGAGACGGTCTGCTTCAAAATCTTGTAGAACTTAGGGAACTTTTCCTCAACGGAAATAACATCCTTTCCCTCCTTTCCCCAACGTTCCTCCACTCTCCCAAAGTGTCCATCCTCTATTTACAAGGGAACTCCCTAAGATACATCGAATCTGGGGTGTTTTCCCCACTTAAAAATCTCACAGAAGTCAGGCTAAGTGACAACTTCTTAAGAATCCTACCCCAAGACTTGTTCCTCCATAATGACGCCCTAACCTCACTCTCTCTGGATGGAAACCTCTTGACCAAAGTGGTTCCCGGAAGCTTCCACAACTCCAAGGGACTGAGGGAGCTCCGGCTTCAAAACAACGGCATAACCTCTATACCCGCTGGAGTCTTAGATGTTCTAGAACAACTTGAGGAAGTGCATTTAGAAAATAATAAATTGACGATGATTAAAGGCTTAGATGGTCTCAAAAGAATCCGACATGTCACCCTGAGTCGCAACAGTATTGAAAAGTTAACCGGAGAAATGCTCCCAGGGACGGAGTTAAGTTCTTTGAATCTTGGACATAACTGGATTAAAAATATCCAAGACGGTGCATTCTCCAACCAGACAACTTTATCTGTGTTATTCTTAGGGAATAACAAACTAACCCGGTTGGGTCCTCGGATGCTTCAAGGTTTAAGAAGTCTTGAGAGGTTACACCTACAAAGGAATAATATCACTTGGATTCACGGAGACTGCTTTAGCAGCCAGACTAAAGCTCTGCAATATTTAGATTTGAGCTCTAACTCTTTGAAAACAATTAACCGAGCTATATTCTCCGGATTGGCTTTTATAGAAGAGATAAATCTGTCGCACAATCATATCAGTACTTTGGAAGACGGAAGTTTCACCAATTTAAGAAGTCTGAGGATTCTCGATTTATCTAATAATCACCTGAGCACATTAGACTACTCGAGTACTTTTCACCCTCAGGGGTTGGAGATTTTAAAAATGTGTTGTAACACTCTGACAGAATTTCACGTACCTATTTCAACCTCTTCGTTAAGTGGAGGAGGTGGTGGTGGGGGTTCTGGTGAGAGGGAATCTTCCCTCATAAGGGCTCCAGGGCAGATGGGACAAATTGCTCTGAAGGAATTGGACCTACAACAAAATCTCTTGACAGGTTCAACCTTTCGACAAATTGAAATGGGGCGAGTGGAAGTGTTACAAATCTCAGGGAATAATTTAACCGACTTGGATGAAAATATGTTGGATGGGTTCCCCCTGCTTAGTTTCTTCTCTGCGGAGAAAGCACACATTACCTCGCTACCCGGTGGGATCTTCAGGTCTAATGGGAACCTTGCTGTTATACGCCTAAGTGAGAATTTCATTAGTCACATACCCGACACGGTATTCCTACCCGGAAATGGTAAACCGTCACCTATAAGGGAATTGCATTTAAGACACAATCGTCTAAGGAACTTTCCCTATAAAGCGTTGTCAAATGCGAGTTTATTGGAAGTCTTGACTCTAAGTGGGAATAGGATAAATACGCTTGACCTTAATAGGATATCGCTGCCTAGGTTGAAACAATTGGATATGAATGATAACAGATTGAGTAAAATCTCGGGTTCTTCTTTGACGAAATCAATGCCATTGTTACAAGTGGTAGATTTCGGTGAGAATAATATCTCCCGGGTGGCGGATGAATTTGTGCGGAATGTCTCGCTAAGTCAGATTAATTTCGGGGGGAATTCCCTGCAGAAAGTTCCGTTTGCTTTTAGTGAACGGTATGTGATGGCTAGTTCGTTTGTGCTAAATATGAGTGGGAATCCTTTACTAAATTTTTACACGGAGAATCACCCGAGTAGGAACTTTAGTGTGATGGACCTTTACTTGTGTGACACGAACGTGAGTTTTTTGACAAGTGAAGAGTTCAAAATTTATCCGAAGCTTCATCGACTTGTGATCAAGAGGAATCCACTGACTATACTCCCACCGGCTGCTTTCTCCACCCTGGCTCATCTCAATTTACTTGATTTGAGTGAAAATGCCATTGAGGATGTGAAGCACGACTCCTTCACTGGATTACTTCTACTCAAATCTCTCAACCTTTCACACAATTCAATCAAGACGTTGCAGCCTTTTCATTCACATCTTGCTGGACTTCAGGTTTGTTATATGTGTATAGACGTTTATTAGTACAGTGTATGTGGCTTTTAATAGAGAAATGTCTAATGGTATCAGAGAGGATTGTTCATAAAACTTTCACTTTTCTGTAGAAAGTTAAAGGGTAAAGGGTTTTGGAGAAGCTGGAAAGAAAGTTTACCTTTTAAGGTGCTGGCCAAATTGCATTCATTGATTTAAGATTTACTCCAAATTTATAAAATACAATTAGAAAGAAAATGGAAACCATATGGAAACATTCTAAGAATTTTAAAAGATTTTTTAAAAAGTATTGACATTTTAAAAGCATTTCTTTTTCCTCAATTTCTATAAATTAGTCGAGTTTTAACTCATTACCGTTCCAATCTTTAGGTTTCTGATAAAATTGGATGTATTGTCACACATTGTCATCTAATCTAAAATTGTTTTAATCAAATGTGAAGTTGCATAAATTCAATTACGGACGTTCAAAAAAGCTACCTATATTCAAATACATATATTTGAAAATTTTACATACATTAAATATTTAAAAACAATTTTGATTGAAAATGTTAAATTTTTGAGAATTTTAAATTTCTCAGAAATGAGTTACATATATCTATAAAAATCCACTCCATCTAAACTTTATAGACGGAGTGTTTCCAAACGACCCAGAATTTATCTACCCAACCCTACAAAAAATGTGCCCATGCTTTATAAACACTTTGTCAGTGTAAAGTTAGGCAAGATTGAGATTGAGAAGTCAGAGAGGAGAAAGGAAGAGGCATGGAAGTAGAAAGGCGAATCAGTTTCGTTGATTGTGATTGAGATGATGTGATGATACACTTTCTCTCCATCCCAGAGATAGTTAATATCAATAGAGAGCAGTATGTGATTCACCTTTCGTTTCATTATAAAAGAGCCTAATCACATCAGCACACATATCAATGATCTTATACACACACACCAAACTAAAAAAGAAAGTTCCTTCCTTCGTTTGGTTCATTATTAAAACGATCACACTTCATCTCGTTAACGTGAGATAAAGTAAAGAATAAAGAAACGAATCTGCACAAAAGAATCAGACCATTTTTTATTCCCTGATTATTATTATGTAACTTATGATTTCTTTCAATTCTTCTTTTATTTCTAAGGATGAAGAATTTCAATGTGATTGCAAGAGGATTTTGAGAGAGTTTTTAATTAATTAAATTTTTACAGTCGTAACTGTTAAGAATTTCAAATCTTATTAGAGAGAATCAATTCTAAAGTTTAGAAATTATTTTACCCATAAGGAGTTTAAAGTGGCTATTGAATTAATTTTTATGCAATGAGTTTCGAATCTTAATTGTACTAACTAACTTCAAAAGGGATGAGCTGCCAATTGGTTGCAAACTATTTTCGTAAACATTTTAAAGATATTTTTGGGTTTTTTGATATTTGAAAATGATTTTTAGAAAAATTGATGTTTTAATATAGTATGGCACCGATAACTTAATTTAATCCTCCTAATAATATTGCGTTTATTATTTAGATGACGCATCCTTATCCCCAAATCAAATCATACGCAGAATGGTATGCAGTTTATGAACATAAAAATATTATAAAATAATTTTACAAATCTTTAAAAAAATATTTATTAACTAAGAAATTCATCTTAACGGATAAAATCAAAAATCTTGAAACCCATGCCATTTTTATCTTCGTCAAAAGATATTAGGTGCCTTCGTGTACAATTTTAAGATATAGCTTAATCTAGAAAATATTCCCCAAACGATAATATATTGCCCCATTCCCAAACGATTATAATCAATCATCTAGGCATTTCCTTTCCAACGAAAATCCTAAAAATTGCATTAATTTTTTTTTAAATTTAAACCAATAATAAAATAGTATATTTCCTCTTTAAAACTCCCCCCAGTAATAAATAAATTCTCATAAATATTTTTTTCACAAAATAAAATTACATCTTAGGGAAGCTTAATACTTTCTCTTTACTTACATCAGATCAATCGGCTTCTCTCAAAAGAAGCCAAAGTGGAAAGTTCAAACTTTCTTCTCTGTAGCTTCCCATTTTATTTTTTTATAATATTACATTATAAGATCTCTCTCTCTCTCTGCGCGAATAGTTTTTCAAGGAATAAAATTGGAGATCAAAATTGCAAAGTATTTTTCTTTTTTGCTTTCACATCACTTCCTTCCTCTTTAGTCTTTACTGTGAAACTGGAAACCAAGGACCAACCATAGGAGAAAGAGAGAGAGAAATGAAAAAAATCTATAGAGTTATCTGTCAGTTGTATGGTGTATGGTAGGACATAAGTAGTATGATCATTCGTACTGTTCGACTAGTGGGTCTGGAAAGGGTAAAAAATTCGCGAAGGGATGCACGTTGTGTTGTTTACCATATTCAATAAAGTAAATAAAGTAGTTTGTGAGAGGAAGCAAGTGGATTAGAGAAGCTTCTGCTGTTTCTCATTTTATTTTGGCAACCAGCCTCTTCTGTTTTACTTGAATTGCATTAGTCTACTTTCCCCTATGGAATTCCTCATTCTGGGATAACTCTCTCCTATTCCAGTTGCACAAATGAATAACATCATCATACTGTTGTGTGTGAACCAACTACAATGTAGGGGAAAGTGATGCTTAACTTACTCTATTGTAAAGTAAAACCTTACCCAATGTTGTGTCATATAAGTTTGTGTGTTACAGGACGTTAAAATTTTAAACGTTTTTTCTCTTTGTAATAATTACTATAATTAACAAAAATTTTAATTTTTTTAATACCGTAAAATAAATACATAAAGATTAATTTTCAAAGTAATTCATTCTAATTGTATACAAAAATCGCATGCCTTCTTTTTGCAAACACTTCCATATCAATTAAAAGAGAATTTAAGGGTGCAGAGGGTTATTTTGGTAGCCAGATGGGCTTATGACCGAAATGTCCATATTGACTGAAGCATTCTACATGCGTTTTGACAATGTGCTGAGGCCGAGCCCATTATGGCTGTCAAGAGTCTCAAAGCGCCTTAAAACCACCCCAGCCAAGTAGTGTTTAAAGGATAGGTGTTTTTTGAACCACCCGTTATGTTTATAATGATCAAATTCAATAAAAAATACGACAAAGAATTTTGTAAAAGCTAAATTGAAAACCTTTCTACCCTATTATTGTATTACTTTACGATTATATTAACATAACGGAATTTATGGTTTGTAGATAGTGAAATAATTACCAATTTGATATTAATGCACGTATTATATAGGAAATCTCAAAATTTCCTTGAAACTGTTTTTTCCTCAATTGTACTAATTCCAAAATAAAGTATACCGTTAATTCTCCCCCTCATATAATATACTTCAGACTTTATATACTTTTTGATGATAACCAGAGCCCACTTCCATCACCGAGAGTAAATAGAAGAGGGAACAAAGAGAGAGAGAGAAAGTCGCAAATTTTGAGATCCAGCAGAGACAGACTGAACATAAGAAAGAAAGGAAGAATTGAGCCTTGTTCTGTCATTGCACACTTGAGTTATTTTATCCTTTTCTCCAGTCCCTATTTCTCACATCATGCACTTTCCAAACTCATCTCAACTATTCTACTTCTACAAGTCTACTTTCCTTTCTAGGCCAATCAGCTAGACCTTTTGACAGGATGATGAAAAATATGGTCAAATAGATCAAATCAAAGCGGTCGTGTTCTTTCAATTGTTTTATTGTATCACATGATTAAAGTAATCAAATTAATATGAAAGCATTTTATGGCAAACATTTTCAATAACTTTAATAATTTCCAAATAAACTATTTCCTATTTTATATGAAGTGTGTAATTAATTTTTATAAAACATTAAAATCATTTAAAATTTACTTTAGAAATATTTGAATATGATTTAAATGCAGTGAATAGGTAATATTAAATTGATTCAATTTTAATAAATGATTCCAAAGTCAAATTTTAGAAAATACATCACAAGTTTCTAAAACGACTTTGGTTTTTGTTTTGAAATTTTAGGAATTCTTAGTTCTGTCTTGTTGTATTTCAAGACGCTTAAAAAGTGTGAGTGATCATCGGATTTTTGTAAACTTTTAGATAAGATCTTCACATTTAAAAAAATTGAAACATACTGGTCATTACTTGATTGTCAAATAGCTGAAGAGAAACGAATATAATATATAAACCACACTTAAATTAAAATAACATTTCTTCTCGAAAAAATGAATACAAAAGCCTTTCTTAAAATAAAATACTTATAAACTGTTTGAACTACGTACCCCTTATTATTATTTTTCATATGAAAATTGATCCAAATAGAAATAATCTTGCAGTACCTACTGTCATATCCTATCACAGGACTCCCCAAAACATTATTACTTTCCAATGGGCAAGGTTCCATAGTAGTAGAGACTGTGACTGAAGTGTCATTAATTAATCATGAAGATTGTTTAATTAATTAAAGTGAGGAATAATGAGCAGAGCTCTCATCTCATTCCTAGACACAAAGTAAATTCTAAAATCTCCAAAATGCAAAGTTCCACTTCTGCAGCTCTCCTCTGCCTGTCATTCAATTAAAATAGAAGGGGATTCTTCTCCTCAGCTTCTCCATATAATTTACTATACATAGTATAGAGGGTAAAAGGTATACTACAAAGGGATAATAATACATAATATTGTCTATAGGACTTGGACCTCTCTTACAATCAATTATCTCAACTTGCTCCGGAAACATTTGCCAATTTAATCTCTCTTGTCACACTCCGAATAAGAGGAAATTGGCTTACTGGACTACCGGCCGAGTTATTTGGACCTCTTGCCAGGCTCGCTGTGTTAGACTTGAGTCATAATTTCATCGAGAATATACCTTCCACTGTACTCAAGCATTTGGAAACAAGAATATCCAGTTTGAGACTTGAAGGTAAGTCCTTTCCTTTGTTTTCCTTTTGAATAATTTAATTTTTAGCTTGGGAAGAGCCAGAAAGGTAAGAAGTCAATTTGTAACTATTGATAGGGGAAATACGACGTAATGATTATTTTGAGCACTTTCTTATTTTTAACCCTAGGACAAGTTTGATCTGGGTTTTGTAGTAGTATTTATAAAAAAGTTAACCAGACGACTGACTTTTGAAAATCCACTTTTTCATTCCGATTTAACCTAAAATTTTGAAATTGCACGTCTGAAAGAAATCTACTTCAAATAGTCTAAGTCAAAATAAAAGCTTGAAAAAAATCATATTATGTTTTTATAGGACTTCCCATAGAACTTATCACGATATGCGCCAACATACCCCAGTAGCTTATGATCAAAGCAGTTCGTTCTTTCATAAAATATTTGTAAATAATCAAATGCTAAACATTTCTTCCTTTAAAACCCCCATGATCTGATTCCAATCTCAGAAATCTGATAACTGTCAGCCAAAACTGCTGTAGCAATAATCAAAAATAGTCTGAAAACACAATAAAATAAATTTCTTATCAAAAATTCCACTTGAGCAAGCCTTGCTTTGCCTCACTCACATCATCCCCCATCCATACAAATAATATTTTCTTATTATCGTCTGATATGAAAGTTGAAACTATTCCTTCCTAAGAAAAGTGGTTTCCTTTGGGTACTCCGCTGACCCGAAAAATTTGATCATGATTATCATATCTATTGTGGACTCCAAACTAACCTAGGAGTTGAACTGGATAGGTTTGCAAATGGTCGTTATATGATTTAACCTATGCAAACCTATCCAGTTCAACTCCTAGGTTAACTTGGCGGCAACTGTACTTGGTCCATACGTATACAGAGGCCTCCGATTGAATGAATGTGTACCATTTTTGGGTGAAAGTGTTCATCTTTTGAAAGACAATCACGTATTTTGTTCTTCAGTTCAGTCTTTGGTGGAGGTGGCCCTGTGCCAAGCCAAAATCAAGGAAGGAGCCTTTTACAGCTACGAAGCCAGGCCACAAATGCTATCATCATATCATACTGGTATGTGGTATGTGGTATCTTTGAGATACTCTCTCTGTATGAAAAGCAACCGTTACTTTAGACATATATAGGGAAATCGATTTTGATCCCATCGGCTTTTCCAGGCCACCGCATTTTGTACATAAAATGTTGTTGGAAGGAATACTCAATGCTGCCTCCTTTCATCTACGGATAGCTTTCTCCATTATAGAATACATCCGCGATAGAGTGTGACCATAGATAGATACACTGCCTTTCTCTCTATATACATATATGGATGGGTACTTAGGGTAGGTGCAACTGTAAGGGTTGTTTATAAAGTTGAAAGAATTGGCAGATGGTTTATTTTTCAGGTCAGTTGAGTTGAGAGGATAAAAGTTTTTAGGCTTATTTTGCAACCTTATGTGGGGTACTTCGATAAGGATCTGTAGGACCGGTTCAGACAATTAGCAATTAATTTTTTGGAATTTTATAATGATTTTTATTAAAAGAATGGAATGACTAATCCTCACTTGGGAATTGGAAATACGACGAATATTCATTTTGACCACTAATTTTTTAAACTTATAAAAACAGATACAATAATCTTTAGCTCTTATAACAAATTTTTTCGAAATTTTAATTAGCATATGACATATGAAAATTCTTTAGAGTACTAATTAATAAATTATCTCTGAAACACTACCAGACTATATTTTATTAATTAGTAGGTTAAAAGGTCCAGATAATTAAGTTTATAAACCTTACAGCTTCCGCATTTAAACAAGCATCGTCAGATAAACTTAAAACTTTTCCAATCGAAACATATTTAAAACCTTTTGCAATCGAATTTCCGTGCAATTAGAAACATTTTTAAAAATGCTAAAATCATAATTGTACTGCTTAAAATCTGCGCTTTCCAAAGATATTCCATTTGCCTATGTTTTAAAAAATCGGTGGGATGCCCTAAGATATCAAGTGGTCTAATTGACCCCATTTTGGAATTTGACCGATATGCCCCTTAACACCTGTTTTTCTAAGTTTTCTAATAACTTAAATCTTTCGTAAATTATTAACTTGGCGGACTGACAGACAAACTAACAGACGGACAGACACCACTAATGTTCACATAAGGTATCTGACTATTAAATACTTTTAAAAACAAATTACCAAACACTTATTAAGTTGGATTGTTAAGGCTCATTTAGCAACACTGAAATTTCAAAGAGGCCTACAGAACACAGAACCGTTAAAAATACATTTCAGTCAAACGTATTAACCCTTCAGCACTTGTCTCGCGAACTTTTAGACACAGGACACATCCGACAAAGGGATTAATTTTCAAAAAATAAAAAATATCGAAACTTTTTAGTTAAAAAAATGTCGGAAATCCAAACTACCTCTGTATAACCCCCTTAAGCTTCCCAATATTTAGCATTTTCAAGTTTTTTCCCCTTGCCACAATTTTGATCTCACCCATCGTATCCTTCCAAAAGCTAAAAGTGGTTCGGTTATTGGGTAAGTTTGTGATATAGCCCAAGTGATACATACACATTCACCACGGCCTTGCCAATGTGCGGTTTGATCCTTGTCTCCTCACTTCATCTCCAGTTACGAATCCTTGAATTGAGAATTCCTCCAAGATATTCTCTCATCCTAGTTATTATGGCATAGTAAATTCTCTCCATATTATATAACGTGAAATACCATCAAGATTCAAGACTGACTAACACCCACTCCATATTATATCACATTATAACTTATAAAATTACTTTGCTTACTTACTCTTCTACACTTTACGTGTATCGATATCAAAGTAGACTTTGTAAGTAGCTTATTCCGTATATTACTATTATTATATACAGAAGTGAAAGCAATACTCATCTCATAGACCGCACCACACCAGACCAGACCAACAAGCCCATCTCCTTTGGTTTTTACGGCTCCCATGGGTTTTTAACCCTTTCAAAGTTGCCAATCCCACAGACAATGAGTTGTGCCAAGGCACTTAACTTAAGCTACTATGGGCTTCTTGGGCCAAAGTCATTTTGGCTTTTAAACCGTCTTCACGATGAAAACTCGCGGTGAGGATGACATTAATTATGGATTTCTTAATTTCTTCCCAAGGTGTTTCTTCCTCTCTTTCAAGTGGCTTTTTACTTTCTTTTCTATTTATAGATTGATCTTCTCCTTTATATCCTCCGTAGATTACGCTATTAATCTTAGAGAAGGCGAGCCGAGAGTTAGAGACTGCTGGGATAAGATATATTACATTGGATTGGCAGAGATTAATTTTTTGAGAAAATTCTTATTTCGATGGGTTTGCAGAAATTGATTATTTTTTTGGGTTTTAAGGGTTTTGGCCAGTGCCGGAAAAGTACTTGATTTTTTATTTGGTTTATTTCTTCATCGTACAGCTTCGTAAATTGTACGATTCATATTAATTATAATTACAGTAATGCAGCAAATTATAACTGAGGTTTCACACGATCCAAAACAATGACTTACTGGTTGATTTAATTATATAATTTTATTAATCCGAAAATCCATAATTAACCAAAATTGCCATCCACAGGAGACTGGATTCCACAGAAAGGAAATTGTTCTTACAAAGATCAATTTCGTTTCTGCATCGCATCAGTACAACTTATTAGACTGTTGCATAAGAACGTTTTTACAGTTAACGTTTTTTTGTAAATTCGAAAACATTGATTTGATATTTGACCTTACAAAATATGCCTCACACAAAATTCTGGAAATATGTAGTTCATTGTCAAAGTCTTTTTTTATACAATCATTTAGGTTTGTAATGTTTACAAGACAAATGAATCTACGATAAGTAATAATGGGCGACAACGACGCATAACGTTAGTTCCAATGCTCAAAACTAATATTGTATAATTTGGCTTTGGCATATAAAAGTGGAAAACATTGTACCATTTAATTTTATACTTAATTTTGGGTTGCTGAATTAAATTGTTTATTTATCACTTACAATTAGTTTTAAACTAATTGAAAACACAATCGAAATCTACATTTTAAAGTATTATTACTCAATAACTCAAAATTTTGTAACGGCATAAAATACTAATTTCTAATATCCAGTTCCTTTCATTTTCTTCGAAATCATTTGGTTCTCCAAAAGATAATTCATAAAGACTTAAAAAACAGATAAAAATTATGTCAAATAAAAGGATCAAAAATGCAACTAGCTTTCTCCTCTATTTTCCCTCCTTTCCCCAAGCACGTTAAGTAAATTCACTTCATGTCATCATCTATACCACTCACTGTATATACATCTTAAACTAGGTACAATATTATTTCCAAGCTTGCTTGAATTTTCTAAAAGTACTTTATAAAAGAGGAAGACTACTGTTCTGTCTGTTCATTGAGTAGAGAGTTCTGGCTGCTGGTTGATTTTAGTCTGAAGTGAAAGTAGGGAATGTACAAGGACCAGAGAGACATTAATCGCATTGAGTATTGTGCAACGTGACAGAGCTGCTAATATCATTTGACTACAGAAATAGAAAGAGATCTCTTTCGACCTACGAATTTAGGCAGTCAAGTCACTCCAAGACACATTCGAATTGCCCTGTAGAATACCCTCCTAGGTAGGAATAATAGAGGAACAACTTTGCATTTATATCATCGATATGATATAGTTCATCTATAATACACATACACCCCCAACCTAGCTTAGCTTTTAGCTTTGGACTTTACAGTAGTACCTAGTAGCCAGCTACTTTACTTACAACCCATTACTACCAAAATTTCATGGTACAAGTGAAAGCACTGATATAATAGCATCACTTGCGACCTTCTCGGTCATAGCTTCTACTTACATTTCTAGTTCACTAAAACATCACAGGAATGTGTTAAGGGTCCAATTGGGGGTTTAAAAATGTGTTTTTAAATTACATTTACAGATTTTTAAAGATTTGAAAGTGTGAATTCGACCAAATAGATATTCAAGGAGAAATCACCATCACCTTTCACAAATAAATAAAAAAACATGCAAAATATTGTCTTAATTTTTGTGTCAATATTTTTTTGTCTATTGTTTTTTTGTCCTCTAATTTTTTGTCCTTTATGTCAATATTATTTTTTGTCATTGATTGTAAGTCAGTATCATGTTTTTCTATTGTTTTTTGTCCATTAATTTTTTATCCTTTATTTTGTGTCCATTATTTTTTTGTCAATGATTTTTTTTGTGCATAATATGTACATTAATTTTTCCATTTTTTGATGTTCAAAATTAAGCTGCCTAAATATAGAACTGAACTCAACATTTTCTAAAAATCCATTTCCAATAGAATAATTTCAGTTTTGAATTAAATTTAATTCACCATTCCCACGCAAAACATTTCTCCATTGTTTTATAACAATATTCATAATGATGTGATTGTCTAGATACAACATAAAAATATCTATAAAAATAGAAAAAATGCTATTAATACTTACTACTTACTTCCCCCTCCCACTCTAATCCACCAAAGATATATTTTTATTCTAAAACAAAGCTAAAATGCATTATGACCCGTAGCAGAGATAAAAGTCAAAATGTATTTGAACATTTGGAAAGAGCTCTTGTTTCAAAGTCATGTCAGGTCACGTACTTCTCATTTTAACTTTCTCTTTGGCTCTTTCAGTAGTCGAAAGAAGATCTCTCTCTCTCTTTTATACACAGAACGAACCTTATATTATAGATAGGATGTTATGTTGCTTTAGTTGGCTTGGGTTGACTCTCTCTGTACAATGTTGAATGGTGGATATGATGTGATGTGATACTATTAAGGATTGCCTGGGCCCTGTAGAGGTAGAAGAAGAGTCTAACTAAAAGTTTCTTAACATGCAGTTAAATCCTCCGTGTCTTTTGTACAAAATCCTTTGATCATCCTTCAACACTAGAAAGAGAGCTTACAACTAATACCATCATACCACTACATGGCCCATACCAACTATCTCCTTCTTCTCTATACAAAAGACAGAGAGCACTTTCTTTAAAATACAAAGACAAAATGTTAAGACTTTAGACTTTCATCCTGTTTTAAAATCCGACATGTGCATCCTATATAGAGCTGAAGGCATAATAGTGGACATGGGTTTAGTTTAGTTAGATAGGTTAAATAATATACTTGAACTTACCTAAGGAAAGAGACATACCTAAAAGTATGTAGCTCATTTGGGAGATGATTTACACAGTTTTACATTGTAGGTGGAGCTTAAGGCTTAAGGGACGCTTAGGCAGCCAAATGGACTTAGACCGAAAGGTACAACTTGACCAAAGCGACCGAATTGGTTGACAGTCGTTGTCCAAAAGTCAAGCTCAAGCTACGCTTGTGGACTAACGGGGATTTTAATACGCTTCGAGACGCTTTGCAGCCAGAGGCATTTTGCATGACGAATGTTGGGCCCGTTCGGTCAAGATGCTATTCGTCTACCAAAGTGATCATCGGCACCCTAAAATTCACGATAAGCCCACAAGCTAGCGTTTTTAAAAGAGGCACCTGCTTTTTGAACCACCCTTACTTCCCGTATATTATGTAACATTTCATTATATAACAGAAAACTCAAACCCTTTGTTTATACAAGTTGAAGTTTTTAATAATGAAACCCTTTGTCCACAGTAGTCAATGACTCTTTTCTCTTATAATAATAATTATTATTACTGGTTCCCTAAGTAAAAGCCCAACTGACAAGTTGGACTTCCCTTTCACCACATAAAGTTACCATTAAAACCCCAACCAAAAAGACAGATAGACAGACTGGACTGGACTGGACTGACCAGTCAGTATACCTACCTCTATCATACATAGACCATTCAGTCGGTAAAGTACAAACAGCATCAAAGTCAAAGTATCAAAGGTAACATGAAACTAATGAGTTTTTAGTCTAATGTTCATCCACACGCTTCACAAATTGTTCCAAGACTTTTTCAATTCCACAAGATTAACCAAACCAACCAGTGAAAACTGGTCAGGTCAGGGATATATTCTTTTAATTTGCAGTTGTAAAGTGCAGGTTTTAATTGCTTTCTCCTACCATTTTCACCATCACTTTCTATATTTAGAACAACTTTTTGGGCAAGGTTTGGGAAGTTTAAATTGGAGAAAGTTTAAAAAAAGTAGTAAGTCACGAAATGGTGAACTGCTCAGTATCTAACCCATCATACCAGTAAAGGTATAACTTTCACGGACTTTTATACACAGATCGAAAAATAAGCGGTCTGGTCTGGTTAGTCTTTTTTAATCCGGGTAATTTCTGCAGGTTTTTCGAATTAAAAAAATTGAAAGTGATATTTATACACCGGTTGAAAAGTAGTAGGAAATTTTATCTAATGTTGAACTATTAGTAGATATTTGTTTCGTTAATTGTAATTTTACTTTGTATAAGGTGGGAGTATGTTAAAGTACAGGTTACAAAAAATATTAAAATGCAGCGTCCCTACCCTCAATTCTTTAAGAAAAAGCCCTTATAACATCTCCCTACCATAATTACCCATAATAATAACAAATCATGTAAAAAAAACTCTCTTAAAGAAAAAAAAAACGCAAGAATAATCCCAAACCAAGGTGTGACACCAAGGGGTAAAATATTTTATTACAGATTTAGTGACAAATAGAGGATATTCATGATGACAAATCTACGTTCGAGGTAATATTACATTGGACTATTATGAGATGATTTGGTGTCAGGCCTAAAGTCCTTCTGCAAATTCTACAATGACTTTATAGCATATAGTACAAGATGATGAATGGGTGCTGGACTCGGGAAGTGCCTCCACTTTGTCATCTTTTGTAATACCCTCTTCCTATTTCAAATCCGAGTCGAATGAATCCATACACTTTTGAGTGGGACTGGCATAAATTCTGTCTTATAAAGGAGACTAGAGTAAATTCTAAAATATTGCATATGAATGTTCCTTTTGGTAGTCTTTACATAGGAAATAATAGGATTTCTTGAGTCGTGTGTATGTGTATCCGGCCTTGTCGCTCTGTGCGTGCTCAACCATTGTAAGTTTATGTAAGCTGGAGATGGCCTGTTGTGGAAGCTGTTTTAAGAAGATTTCCGGGACTCGGAGTTTCAAGTAATACCCGGGTCGATAGGGCCCACCATGAGATATCCTTTTATAAAGCTAGGGATTTTCGCTTCAGTGAATTCCCCTTGTCCACTTCTACTATAGAAGGAGGAAAGGAAAGAAAGTATGCAAGCATTGTTGGTATACAATATACAGTTGTCTTTTTGACATGGGTGACCAGTGACCTTCACTCAGGTCAGAGGGTATATGGGGTACTTGGGTTTTGTCAATTGATGGAGAGTAACGGACTAAAGATGTTTTTCAGAGCGTTTTTATTCATTTCTATTTTGAAGAAGCTAACTGGGTCATCATGTCAATTTCACTTGGAAGTTTAAAATTCTTACCCCGATTTAAAATAAAATGTAATAGAAATCTTATCTGTGAAATTGATGTGAATGAAATAACAATTAATTCGTAAGCTATGCTTAAGGATTGATACTTTATCAATATTTGTATAATATAAACGATTTTATATTATGAACGGATGGCAGTTGCTGTAAATACGTTGTGGTGATTCCAAACCTTGTTTTCAACATTCTGCATTTCGATTTCGATTTGGTCTCAGTGTTAAATGAACCTTCAAGTTGTAAACAACATAGAATACATCAATACATATTTGCAGTAGCATTCTATTTCAATAGGTTTATAGTCATAGGGACTCAATTCAAAAAAACGTAAGATAGGAAAGGATATTATCAAAAAGGACGTGCCGTATTTCAAAATTTGGGTCGAGGTGCTTTAAAGTTATACTATACCCTTTGGGAATTGATAATTCACGAAGACTGCTTTCCGCTAAGGATATATGTCTTTTACTCTCTAGAGGTGAGTGAGAATTTGACATGCAATAAACACTATTTCCAAATGGTTTTAGGTTTTTTGATGGTTTTTAATGAAATAAATCATGTTTAAGTTTATACATTATAGTATTATTAATGTGAGCATATCTTACTTTTATGCCCGTATTGATATTTATATCGTAAATATTTATTATTCAGTTGTAAGTTAGATGTTGGTTTGAGGCGTTTTTCATGTATAAAAATGTTCTACTTTACAATTTAAAAATCGTTTTTAGAAATTTAAAAATAGTTTTTAGAAATTTCCAAGGCCCTAAACCATGGATAAGCATCCATGGTTGAGGATATTGAAATATCTAAATTTTGGACGAACTATTAGAAACGGAAAGTAAAAGTGAAATGAATCCTAATGATATTCTCATGAAAGAATGCATTGTCGCTTGCAGAGTACATAAATTATCAGACGTGAAAATATTTATGAAAAAACGGCATTACATTTATATATTTTTATGAAAAACTAATAATATACTATAATTTAATAATAATTTAAAACTAATAATTTAATAATATACTAAAATATATTTAGCATTTATTTTTAATATTTAAAGTACATTTACATGTATTTGAATCTTGACCGATTAAAGGGTGGATCATATCATGTAAAAGTGTCCCCCATGTCCATGGCTGCCAAACCAAGCGTCCCAATCCCAAAACACTTTTTAAACTCTCTCTTAATGTAATGAGTGCTAACAGAGTAAATCATGCCTTAAATAACCCACATGTTTTTTGAATCCATCCCTTAATAAAAAGGAAAGCCCAGGTGGGTTTTGGAGTGAGACAAATCGGTCGGATGTGTTTGAATGACATGACATCGTGGGAACATGCCACCTGAGCTGGAGAAGTGTCATTCGCTGAATGTAATCTAAATCCATCTCATCAGTTCACTTCTCCTTTGCACTTGAACACTGCCTTAAGCCATATCCCTTTCTTTCCAATCTCTCCTTTTATATTTCCATGTCAAAAGCTTCTTTCAAATCGAATGACCTTTGCCCTGCCCTTCTACTCGTACTAGTACAGTTGTGGGGAAAAACGTAATCTTTGAAACTTCTTCAGTCTGGGGGAATAAATATCAACAATCAACATCAAATGAGATTGAAATGGGTAGCCGAGTAGAAAATTTATAAAAGTGTATTCCTTCAGTGTAACCCTTACTTTACCTGTATGAGAATTCAGATTGAATTTTAAACCAGGTTATTATTATGGGTCAAGTGTACGTTCTCAGTTTGGATTGTTCGATTTCGAATTCGAATTCGAAAGAGCCCTACCCTAATGGCATTAAATTTTAATGTGACATTAACATAGTAGTTTAGTAGAATCAAGATATCTAATAATGCTATTCTTGCTGCAATTCATATGGCGTATATTAAAAGTGAACAAGCCTCCTATTTAACAAAACTGTTTGGTTCAATCTAATAAAATCTTCTTCTATTGTTGATGTTTCTAATTGATAATTAGGCTAAATTCTGTTTAAGTATTATAGATATAATTTAGGTTAATTTTGGATCTGCATTTTTTTATTCTTAAGTATTAGGTTATTTTATAGGTTAGTTTTGAATCTGTATCTCTCCTTCGATTGATAATGTGGTTCGTTGAATAAATATACAATACAATACAATACAATTAATTATGCAAGCATCACAAATTTAAAACATTTTCACCGTCATTCGTCCTTTTTGGCCAAAGTAATTTTTACATCATCAACATGTAGATAAAATTGATAACTTTCAAATACTTGAAAATGATTAAAAAATAAAAAAAATAGTTTCCAAATTTGAAACAAAAAAAGAACAAAGGTTCAAAAATCCCATTAAAATAATTCATAAATCCCTAAAACCTATTAAAAAACATTTTCATTTCCTTAAGTGCTTGGCTGGTCCGTATGAGTAAAATTATAAATTATAATGGTAATAATAATAATAATAATAAGAAAATTTACGATCGCAGGCAGAAGCACAAGAATTGAAAAGGTTTCCCTCATCTAATTAACTTCGCATAATAACATTTTAGAGCCAATGTATTCCAATAGATTGTAAAACCTTCTCTCTCAGTATATTATTATAAACTTTCTTCCTGGAATGGAAATGCCAACTAAACCAACCACATAAGTATAATATAAGTTTAAGTTCCTTGCAGTGCAGTTGCAGAAGTTTATGTGGATGTAACATGTTTATAATGGGGATGTGAGAGAAGAGAGTAAAAAGCGAAATTCACATAAGATTAGATTATAACCGTGTCGTAAACTTGGTATAATAAACAACATTAAAGTTTACAATAAGGCTGAAGACCGGGTGCTCACTTTCATTGTTACTGCAGTTTGATCCCGTTCGGACCAATAAAATATCCCAACTTCCTTTTTACTTTGGAACACTATAAGGGACTGGTATTTTATTGCAGTTTAGGATGTAGCCAAAAAGCGCGTGCTTTATTTAGGGGATTTAACTACCATGTGGGTTTTAAAACGCTTCGGGATGCTTGAAAAGCTATAAGCTCAAACCTAAGGGCATATGGAGATGAACCTTTCGGACGCTTTGTTCAATATGCACCCTATTTGGTTGCCAAAGCTAGCCTGAGCACCTAAAAGTGATATAAATGAGGCACGTGCTTTTTGGAGCACCCCTTATATATATTTCTTAAATCATTCGGTGTATTTTTGTAATTTGGTGGACGCTTCTATCGGCCTTTACGACGCTTGACATTACGCTTTTACCCTTAAGCAGTGCGTTAAGTTTAAATCACAGGCCTAATATTTCCAAAAACGAAATGCTTCCACACAATTTATATTGATAGAATAGCCCCTTTTCATATATTACGTATAGTCCCAATGGGTACGATACGTGCAGTAGCAAAAGTAAGATTAAATTTTAATACCTAAAAGACATTTGAGTGTGTTTTATAGGGAAGAGGAAAGCTGAAGGAAGTGTTGAAGGGGGTTCACTCTCTATCTGAACAGAAAGTTGAATTTGGTTTTATTTTCTGTCAAATTCAGAAAGTATCAATAAATCATGTGAATTTCATTCCCCGTGAATTACGATCTTCCTAACCTTTCTGGAACTTACAGATTAATATCTTCATTTTGCTTACATACAAAACAGTCCACTCTACCATACCATGAGATTCTTCTTGAGAGTCGCAAGCTTCAAGCAATTTTTCCTCTCTCTTGTATTGTATTGTTGTGGATGCAGTAATATTTATGACAAAATATTTTGTAAGAAAAGATTCTGCAGCAAGAAGCAGCTAGGAACGAACTTTGGTAATTGCTCGTAACTTTCTCAATATAGAAAAAAGTTTTTGTATTGCAGAAGACACAGATCATAGTTTGAGGGTAAGGCATGAAGTTATTTTGAATTGACTTACGATTTTTTTGCAATATGAATTTTATGGTAGTCTCAGAACTTTTCAATTATTTGAAAATTCCATTAAAATTTTGAAACTCGTTCTTTTTTGAAATTATGCGATTCAACATTTTTTGATTTAACAATTTGATTTTTATACGTGCAGGCTTTAAAGTTTTGTTTTGAGAGCAATTTATATAAGTTTGGTAGCATTAAAAATATTTGTGTAGTAGTTTAAATTTCATATGAATAGCAGATCAAGTATAGAAGGCTTGCCACCAATTGTGATTTGTAGATTTCGTATTCATAGAATTAATATAGCGTTATCCTAATCTTTTCCAAGCTCGATTTAAAACTAACTTATAGAAAATGTATTCATTTTAACAGTCCCATACAAA
>JAQFZZ010000073.1:0-37860 GCA_034696405.1 Isotoma caerulea | reverse complement strand
GAGTTTCTTAAGTTAAGTGAAATTTCCGACTTAAGTGAAAATTTTTAACTTAAGATTTTTGATGAATTCCTCTCCTGACCTATAGAAATTGCATGATTGTTTTAATGGGGTATTGTAAGATTGGCAAAACTGCTATGGCATAGTTTTACTTTCATAATTTTATGCGGGAATTTTATAGAAACAATGAGCTTTTGTTTATGTAAATAGAGAGCTTGAGCTAAATCAAAAAACGTGGATAAGTAAGTGAACTGCTCAACCGAAGAACTTTGAACTTGTGACTGGACGTTGCGTTTTTGGAATTTTAATTTCTATTATTAATGTTTCAAAACATATTTGTCTAGTTAGTCGTAAGTTAATATGGGAAGGCGAAACAAGAAACATGAGCACATGAAGAAAATTGCTAGCCTAGGCCTAGATTGTCGGTGGCAAACCAACCGAAAGAAGGTAGTTAAAAGCGTAGTTGAAAGATTGTGTCAGACTGTGGCGGATGGTCTCGATCTCGATGATATCCCACTTCCACACCCCCAACAACTTTCAAATACACCGAAGTTGACGTCTACATTCGATATTCAAGGTAATAGCTGATCACTGATTGATTAATCTTGTTTGGCGTGTAAATAAATTTGACTAATCTTAAATATAGATTACGAAAATGGTAGACAAGTGGAACATCCTTCATTCTACACAGGAAGGACCGATGCAGATACAAGGTCATTAAAAAGCACAACAACTGACACAATGGAAGGAGTTAAAAAATGTTCGATTTGTCAAATGGACCAGGCACCTGTAAGAGAAACCAAGAGAACCCCGACTAGACAGCAGAAAAGTTCTGTCTCCAAAGATTTGGTGATGTATCTTGTTCAAAAAGTACTGGAGATCCCTGCTGCAGAGTGTGAGAAATATTTAAAAAGATACGGGAATCCATCTAATTGGATTAATTTATGTGAGCCTTGTCGAATTACGTTGAATAAGGCTCATGATATTAATAGTCAGATACTTAAACTACAAAGTAAACTTGAAGAGATAAAAAAAATATTGATAGATTACATGACCATTAAAACTGAACATTCTAAAAAATACTATATAGAACCTGTGTCGTGGATGGATGCAAGTTTTGAGATGCGACAATACGTTTATCATTCTCGTAAGTTTAGTAAAAATATTGAATCTTTGAGTAAGATGAATTCTGCGATAATTTTGAATTTCATAAAAGTAATCATTATCATTATTTATATTTTATTCAGGAAACAATCAAGAAAATGAAGATGTGAAAATGAATGATACGTTTGAGTTTGAGTACATTTCAGCGCATGATGTTGATAACAACATATTCGAAACAAATATGGATTTCACAGATGAGTTTATAAACAAGGAGATTATCAAAGAAGAAACTGAACCAGAGCAATTAGAAGTTGAAGACCAATTGTGCTTAGAATTAGGGACTCAACCCATAATTCTTTCAGCTTCTGAATTTGATTATCAGTATTCTTCGAAACGAAAAGATTCTGATAATTCTGAAATTGAATATTGCAACGACAACAGCCCAATTAACCTTGCTGTAGAACTAAACAGCGATAAAGAAATCTTGCCATCAATAGAAACTCGGCATAACTCTAAGTTGGTGTCAAACGAAGCAAGCACTGGTCTCAAGTCAAAAACAAATGAAACACCTAATGACGAAATAGTTTCAAACAAATCAAAATCAAAACCTGTCAAGCTTGACAAAAGTACAATTACCAATGTATTTGAAAAATCTTTGCGAGTTCCGGAGAATGTGTTTCAAAATGAATCTAGTAAAGTAACTATCAAAGTTGAAACAGCCAATGATGCAGTTTGCAGTGAGGAAGTTATAGAGCGAATGAAAGTTACAGCAACAGCTGAAGTCGGAAGCGAGACATATGGGAAATCAGTTCAAACGTCTGTACAATCAGTCGATAATATACCTGAGATTAGATCGAAATCTCCAGAATTCGAAGATACGCTGGTTCTTTTTCGAACCAAATGTCCTAGAACGTACATGTAAGTAACTTATTAGTTTACAAATTAGATTTACAAATGAATGTACGTGTAACTAAAAATCAGTAATCAATGCTATCTTATCTTCTAATATATTGATTTAGGAAGGGTGGAAAAGAATCTGCTACGCCGTCAACATCATCAAACGCTTCCGTTTTGCCAGAACCGGAAGCACATACTTCGACGACATTAGAGCCTATCAGGAAAACAAAGATCATGCCAAACCTTTCTCAAATGAAAGATGATAGTAATAATGTAATCGTTTGTGGTGACTGCGACAGAATTTTTGAATCTTATGATTCTTTAAAGAAGCATGTAACTGAAAAGCATTCTGATAAGTTTAAGTGTCCTTGTTGTAAAGTAACATTTCCAAAAGTTAAGACTGTAGATAAACACATTCGCGAAATTCACCATCCTCTCTCGATATTGGTAAATTCGGAATCCGTAAAAGAAGCACGTCAGACTATTCCAATTCCACTAACGAAAGATGGTAAACTTGAAATAAAGTGTGACCGTGACGATTGCAAAGAAGTTTTTTCAACCTATCTTTCTTTAACTAAACATGTAAATGAAGTACATTCTATTGGAATCAAGTGCACTGTCAGTTCTTGTAACAAAAAATTTTCGTCACCTGATAATTTAGAAAACCACATTCGCGAGTGTCACAATTCTGCATCAATTTCAGAATGCTCAGGATGCAAGAAAACATATGTTAAATCAAAACGCTTCAATACTCATTTAAAAGAAAATCCAAACTGTAAGCAAAAAGCAGTAAAATGTTCTAATTGCGTACGTCTCTTTTCAAACCAGGATTCATTAGACATACACATTCAAGTAGCACATATCACACCGGTTGATCTCCCATTTGACTGTTCACATTGTGATAAAAAATTTTGGAACAAAGACGCTTTGAAAAGGCATACAGCAGCTAAGCACATGGAAAGAAACCTAATTTGCGAAAGATGTGGATCATTGTTCACAACCAATTTTAGACTGAAGCAGCACATCCAAATTGTTCATCTTAATAGAGAACCTGGTGGTGAAAGATTTCCATGTAAAGTATGTAAGCGTGAGTTTTTCGACAAGAAAACTTGTAGGGAACATGAAAAACTGCACAGTGAAGAAAGTCCTTATCTCTGCACTGTGTGTGGTAAAACATACAAAGTTAAAACTCAACTCAACGTGCATTATTGGAGTCACGACCCTGACCGTTATGAGAAATATTCATTGTACAAATATGGTAAAGGTAGGACTGACGTCGGTGCAAGAAGGAAAAGTAAAAAGGCTGGTAATGCCAAGGGTAATATTGATAAGCCTAAAAAAACTAAAAATCATAGTAAAAAGGTTGAGAATGGTAAGCAGCTAAAAGTAAGAAAAGTCAGAACCGTAAAACCAAAGCTTACTTGAAGCATTTAAATTAATCATTAAACATATGCGAATTATTAAATTCTTGTCTATCAATTTGATTGTCCACGAATGAAGTATAATATCGAAGATTGATTAAACTTAAGTTAGGTAAATTCTATGTGCACATTTTCTTTCGAATCCCGAAAGTGTATGAAATAATGAAATATACTTAAAAATGAAATTGATGTTAAATGATATTGAGTACAAAAAGCTATTATCACAAAGTTGTTCTTCTAATATATGTCCAATATCTTCTAATATATATGAGTTCCTATACAATGACATGATTTATGATTTTTTGAAATAAATTGAAAGAACATAGCTTACTGGTTGGAACATTTTCATGAATATTTACTATCATTTTATTTTATTATTAGGTAGTGCATAATTTATGGCAAAATCCCATGCATCTCAATAATCAGTTTCATCAAGAAAATTGTATATTGGTTGCGTACAGTTAAAACAACAGCTTTATAATTATAATAGTTTTGAATGTCTTAACGCCTGATAAAAGATCCACCATCCACCCGCTTGCCATGAGGATGAGACATTTTCATGATTTTCTAATTTTCTTAATACACACAAATATGAAACATTTATAAAAGAAAGCACAATAAAGAACATAATGAATGAGATGAAGTTAAAAAATGAACAAAGAAAGTCAGGTGTGGGTGGAAAAGGAAACCATTTTTACCAAAAAGATGACTAAATCGGGGAAAGTAAAGCGGAGAAAGTCGCCTTTTATATTTTGGAAGTAATCTGTGATGAATACCTTACCATTGATTTTACGGTTCGCCATTTAAAAATTACCCGCGAGCTTTGTTGATTATTATTTTTTTTCAATTCAAAAAAGAGATCTAAAGAGAACAGAAACTGCACTACTGTTGACTGTGTACTGCACTGATAACTCATAACTTAACTGTTCGTGCGTTCTAGAAATTTTGAAAATTCTAGAAGTTTGTGTGTTAAAATTTTGAAAATAAAACTTTGTCTTTCCTAATAACAGATTTAAAACTAAAGATTCATTGTACAACTGACGATTCACCATTTTAATTTTACATTTGCAAAATGTGCATGGGAAATAGAAAAAGCTGTAACCTGCGTGCGGAGATTTGCATTTTCGATTAGAAAATGCAAATCAAATGTGAAAGCTTAGACAGCAGAACAGTTAGACACTTAGATCGTCCAAACCTCCATACGGAGGAATACGGTGTTCCCGTCGTCGACTCTCGGCCCAATCGAGGAGACGGCATAGGGAACTCAGTCGCCTCTCAGTGACTAGCAGAACAGCACATAACTTGTTGCTTGTAAATTTAAAATAATTGTAAATACTAAACAAAGATTTTTTTTGAAGTTCAAAGTTTAAAGTTGGAAGTGGGAACGGGAAGAATGGGTCCAATAAGCAAAGTCCGTCTTAGGAATAGGCAAAACTGTATGAAGGCCAACGCGTTGCGTCTGAAAGGTAAAATACAAGTGAAGTTATTTTAACTGCTGCATTATTTGTCATGCCGCCCGTAGTATTTACAAATATACATTTTTAATGCAAACTAGAGTAAAAGTTGTATCACAAGTTAAATAATTTAAAAAAATAATTATTATAATAAATAAAACACTTCATCCATTCCATGGGTACAAGGAAGTGTACCAAGAATGGAAGCTGTGTTCCCACGCTGAACTGCAATACTGATACGTTGGATTAAATAGGAAGTGGACTTAGGTTCTTCAGTTAAATACAATAATAATAAAATAATAAAAAATACAATTGTTAAAATACAATAATAAAAACTATAGAAACGATAAATTTATGAATACAAAGTTAAAAATATTTTTGAATTTGTAAAATTGATTAGTTTTAACTTTGTTTGATCTGCATTTCAGAAAAAGAAAAATGTACCCTGTGTTTTAAGCAAGTAAAGAATGGAAAGTACTTGAATGAAAATGGAACGAATGCATCGATTGAAAGTTTATTCTCTCGGCAACAGCGGCACGCTAATAAGAGAAAAAGTCTTCTATCTAAGGAGTTGTCCATTATGTTCCTTGTTAACAGGTTATTGGAGATACCCTTAGACGAATGTAAAAAATATCTAGAGAAGTATGGAAACCCTTCCGACTGGATAAACTTGTGCTATTCGTGCTGCGCAAAGGTGGAAAATGCTGAGGAAATAAGTAGTCAAATACATCAATTACAAAGTGATCTGGATGACCTAAAGAGAACCTTTGTAGCTCAGATGACAGTTACAATTGAAGGTGAGGAGACAAATGAAAAAGAAGAGCAGCTAAAGAGTCAAAAGCAAAATGCAGGTTATGATATCCGGCAGTATTTGCAGACTAGTTTCGGTAAGTTTTGAAATCATGCTTTAATGGTTTTTTGTTTTAGCATGTAATTCGAGTTTCAACATTCGTCAATTTTTTACTGTATTTTGCAGTGTATGTCAATTTTTCTCCACAGAATGTTTTTCAGTTAGTCGAATTGTAACTTTAATTAGCACGCTGCATATATACTATATATAGTAAGTTCCAATTGCGGTATTACAATAAATATTTACTCTTTTCATTTTTCTAGGTATTAAGATGGAATTTGAAGATATCGAAGTAGATTATGATGGTTTAGCAGCCTCTGAAAAAAGTTTACTACCTGACAACTTTTATGCTGATTTCCCATGTAAAGAAGAAGACGAAAATGTAGATTCGGAATGCGAATCATCTGGAAAGTATATATTCAGTGATGCAAAAGCGGATCAAAATGACGAAATAGAACTTGACTCAAGTGTTTTAGATAGTAAAGACGAAACTATTAAAGAAAATGAAGATATATCCGATAAGCATGAAGATTTCACAGCGATTGAAACTGGGTAATTTTAAAATCTAAATTAATTATATTGTAGTATTCAAATGCAATTACTGCATTCTTAAAATAAAAATTAAAAATATTTACGTGAAATTTTAATTACTTCCCCTGCTAGGATTGAAACGAGACCTAAGCATATTGCTGCAACTTCAACACCACTACTACTGCCAGTTTGGAATCCTGAATTAAATCAGCAAAAAAATGTCATGATTATTAAATCGACCAAACCAGGGTATGTCATAATGTCATACTCTAATTTTTAGTTTAAGATTATTAATATTGTTCCTCATAATTGTTACAGTATATTTTTTGTTAGATTTGCAGATAAAAATTTTATTGTCATTTCAACACCTCAATCTACTCAACCACAAAAGTCACAGCCAAAACATGCTCTCCCTACTTCTCGTCCGTTAACTTTCGAAGATCTTAGATCTCATCATTTACAACCCAAACCCGCTTTACCTACAACTTCTAGCGAGATACCTTTTGAGGATATTCAAGTTCTACCATCGCAAAAGTCACAACTAAAATCAAAACCTGTAGTATATCCTCCTTCTCGTAAACTAACTTTTGAAGATATCCAAATTCTACAATCTCAACAGTCACAGAAAATTCCAAAACCCGCATCGATTACTGCTTCTGGTCTATCAACGTATGAGGATTTTCAAGCTGGACAACCGGAACAGCCACAACCTAAATACATTTTCCTGGGTCCTTCTTCTCACCAATCAGATAATGACTATCTTAAAATTCGAAGTACTTGCAGTAGGTGCTCCGAAAACTTTAGTTCAAGAGACGAATTAATTACTCATATCGAAACTTCCCACGATGATTGTCTTTACTGCAAAACATGTACTAGGGTTGTTGCTACTGCGTTAAGTCTGGAAAATCACATAAGAAAATTTCATCATCCTTCAACTATCTCTGTATGCGTTGAATGCAATGAATCCATACCTAGATCCGAAGACTTCAATGAACATATGAGCGAAAGTCCAGCTTGCAAAGCAAAAGCTGTTCAATGTTCAGAATGTTCAAAATTCTTTTCTTCTGAAGAATCGTTAAATTTACATGTTAAAGTGGCACATATTGAGCATACCTTGCCTCGGTATCGTTGTTCACATTGCAATGAAAGATTTAACACAAAGCCGAGCTTTTTGCTACATACCGCAAGCAAGCATTCAGGAGAAAAACCATATAAGTGTGATAGATGTGACAAACTATTTGCTATCAAAGCTGCATTGACTTCGCATACAAAATCTGTTCATAAGGAACCAGATGGAAAAAAATTTCCCTGTAAAGTCTGCTGTAGAGTATTTTTTAACAAAGGCCACCTCAGACGACATGAAAAACTACATGGGGATGAAAGTCCGTATTTGTGTTCAGTTTGTGGTAAAAGTTACAAAGTTGGCAGTCAGTTAACTACTCATATGTGGAGTCACGACCCAGACAGGTATGAAAAGTATTCGTTGTACAAATATGGGAAAGGAAAGCTGCATTTAAAGAACAAATCTGATGGCGAGGATGAGAAAAAATCTAGCAATGATGAAGGGAGTCAGAACAGAGAAGTAACTGTAACTGGACACGACAGTGATAAGGAAATCGGAAAGGAAGGAAAAATTGATGACAGTTAATTCAATAATGTATTACTATTAAGTTATTGTACAATACCTAGGTCCTAGGTATTATATAATACCTAGGAACTAGGGCATGTCATAAGTGATTTTAAGATCTCTCATCTAGGCCCAGTGACACTTGTGGAGATACTCTGCCCAGAAGTAATTCAGTCACTGTTATACACACTGAATTTCAGTGTGTTTAACAAGTTAAAACTCATATAATTGTGTAGTTAATTTAGAAATGTATGCGTAGCTTATTAAGAGATAAGTAGATGATAGTGCATTATGGCAGTTTACATTATTATTTACGTTTATGGTATGTAAAATTATCATTATCTGATATCATAATCATTTTTTGTAAATGTGATGTGAACCACCATTTATTACACATTTCTTAACTATTTTCAGTGATTTCATATGTACAATTAATTGAAATAAAAGATGAACATTTGAACTGGAAAAATCAACTAGAAAGTTATTTGCATAATATTACGTTTAGGCTAAAGAAACGATAAAGAAGTAAAAGATGAAAGTTATTGCACACCTTTGTCCGTTGCACTTAATTTTGAGCATATAAACTTTCCCCAGGTACATACTTTGCTTTCTTTTCATCTCATCATTCTCATCATATGTCTATGTTCTCATCTCACTCAACCGCGGTATTTTCATAAGGAGGCCAATCTGTGTTATGGTAGTGTTTTCACTTTTGAGCAAATCGAGTTTTTCCCACATTGTGGATGAAGATGAAATAATAAGTAGGAAATAGATTTTGTTGAAAATCAGAAAGTACAATTTAACTTTTTTGCAATTAAATTAAAAGTAGAACTATTTTTCGTCAATTTCATCTCTTTCTTATGATAGAATTTATTAATTTTGTAGTTTTGTTTTAAAACGTGAGGTGAGCGTGAGATTGAGTGAATCAAAACAATACGTACACAATAAATATAAAGGAAATTAAGGAAATAAGGAAAGTCAAAGAAAGGTATTTGTATTTGAATTTTCGTAAGTTGAGTTTTAGATTCAATTCATAAAATCAAAATGTGAAATTGAAATAAAATTAAATCATGACACATGATATCATGAATCATTTATGAAACAAGATTAAGATTTATTTGAAAGCACAAAGTCGCATTTTTGGATCTTGAGATTGTTTTACACTTTTCTAAATTATTAAGAAACAATTTCTTAACACTTACTATCACTATCTATTACAACTTAAGTTTAATCTAACATTTTGAAATTACTTAAAAACAATTTAGGTCCTGGATCGAGATTCAGTGCAAGGTAACGTAACGTGTAACGTACGTTAGTTATCAAACATGCCTATGCTTAAAAAACAATTTCGCGCACTCAGAAAACTCAGATGGATGAAGCGAAAAAAAAAGGAAGCCTTAGCCTTATTATTAAATCCTAATTCTATTGGTGAAGAAAATTATCAGAATGAAGGTCATATAACATATACATTTTAATGAAACTGATAATCTAATTATATGCATTTTTTGATATTTGTAAAAATAACTTTGTCTTGTTTTGAAATAGATTTGCAGTTGCAGATTCAGTGTATGGAAATGGAAGGAAAATGTTCAATTTGTCTGACTGATATTGATCTGAATAATTTAGAAACTGAATCTGGGAGTTTGATTGATAAACAAGTAACTGCAATATATTTAGTCCGTTATCTGCTAGGAGTCCCATTTGAAGAATGTACGAAATACTTAAAGAGATACGGACACCCAGCTACCTGGCTCAATTTATGCTCATCATGTTGTTCAATATCGAAAAAGGCTTTTGATATTCACGAAAAAATATTGAAGTTACAAAACGAAGTTGAATGCCTGAAATGCAATATGACTGACAAGATGAAGGTTAAAATTGAGGAACCTGAGTGGGAGGTTGATGAACAAGGCCCAATGATTCGGCTTACTGCAGCTTACGAAATTCGAAAATTTATCAAATATGCTAGTAAGTTTTAATTTCATACGATTCACGCAAAGACATACCGAACTAAGGTCACATTTATATAGTACTTATAGTGTACTTTGTCTCTGCTCTAAATCGGGACTGCTTATGATTTTAGATGTCAAAGAAACAAATGAGGAGACAAATGAAGAAGATGCTGATGACCTTCCTAATCTAGTAACACCTTTAATTGTGAACACGAAATGTAAAGCTAATTCAATTTATTTTGATGAGTCTGAAGAAATGAACACACAGAAATATGAATCTGATGATTTTGATTGGGAGCCTGATTTCGAGCAATCGCCAACTGTAGAAAGTAATCAGATGACGGACTGGGTCCAGTATGAGAAGAGTGACGACGATGAAATTCCTAAAAGACGAAAAACTCGGCAAAGGTAAACAATTAAATCTGAAAAAGTTGTTCTTACATGAAAAAAATTTTGACTAGAAAAATCAGAGTTGATTCTACTTTTATGTATCGGTTAATGTAGGAGAAGTATAAATTGCAAACCTAAATCCGCAGTGAAGGAGGCTACAAAATTTAAAGAAAATAATAGCAGGCAGAAGAATTATAGATTGAACGAGTGTCCAATATGCTTCAAAATCTACGACTCGAAACTAAAGTGGCGAATGCATATTCGAAGAAGTCATAAACAGTACTTATTTCATCTGTATAAACAAGTTCCCGAGGGACACATTTGTTTGCCTGGTGAGTGTTTCCCATATTCAAGTACTGAAACGAAGAAAATAAAGAAAGGAGAGACAGCAAAGTCAGGAGTAATTACAACGAAAATACCGACAAAGCGTGAAGAATCTCAACAACCAATTGTCTCGTTACCTAAGGTTTCGGTTTCTGAAGGTTCGTCATCTTTAAAAAGCTTAAAAACTATTTCTAACAAGAAAAAGGAACAACTTGAAGATGCAGAAAAGAAGGATCCCACTAAATCGAGAGCAAAACGTGGACGTACAAAATCGATTAAGAAGGACGGTAAATCTGTCAAACCGAAGAAAACTATGCCACCAAAAGTATTTCACTGTAAGCAATGCACAGAAACTTTCTCCAGTAATGTGGATTTGAATTTCCACATTAACAGGACTCATACAGTAGGGATTAAATGTCAAACTTGTGGCAAAGTATTGGTGACGGTACGAAGTATGGAAAATCACACAAGGTCTATGCATCGTCCAAAGTCGGATTCAATTTGTCTTGGATGCAAAAAATCATATCCCATAACAGAAAACTATTATGAACATTTAAAAAAAAGTGAAGCATGTAAGGAGCATGTTGTAAAATGCTCTGAAAGTGATTGCTCAAGGGTATTTCCATCGCTTCAAGCGGTAGAAGTGCATCTAGAACTCAGACATATTGCGCGTCCTCCCCCATCCTTCAAATGTAGTGTATGTGGTAAAGCATTTACTGAAAAGACCACTTTAAAAGGCCATGAATTAACGCACCGTGTAGAGGAGCTGCCTTATCCTTGTGAAAAGTGTGGCAAAAAATTTCCATTACTTCGCGCAATGAAACTACACTTACAAACGGTTCATCTCAATAAAGAACCCGGTGGAGAATCTTACCCCTGTCCAGTTTGTAATCGTGTATTCACAACAAAAAGCCATCTTCATCGCCATAAAATGCTTCACAATGAGGAAAGTCCATACTTATGTACAGTCTGTGGTAAAGCCTACAAAGTTTCCAATCAGCTAACCACACACATGTGGTCTCACGACCCAGACCGGTATGAAAAATATTCGCTGTATCAATATAAAAATAAAACAAAAAAGAAGAATGAGGAAACTAAAAAAAGGAAGAAAGTTTTCCTTGATACTAAACGTGTTAATATCGAACAGGACTTGTCACTGCCAAACCCTTCATCCTCAGCTTTTGAATCAACCGTACCTACAGATACTATAGAAAATGTACCTTCTACTTCTACTTCTACATCTAATGTTACTACTGTTCTAACTAGCGATTCTGGAAGTTTAAATCAACCCATTCCTGTGAATCCTACGGATGTATTATGCCCATTTGATTACACCCCTACTCCACTCCCGAACTTAACTTTAGTGACTTATAGTGATTGATTACAGTTTCAACTTCCTTGCGCTTGATGTCCATTTGATTTTGTAATATGTATTATTAACTTAATTACTTCATAAAAATAGACACCCTTAACTTGAGGGACAGTCTCAGGGTTTAACTGTTTAACATTACATGTATTTTCATCATTAAATTGTGATTTGAATTTCTGAACATTAAAATGAAAAATTTCATTTCATTACATATATATAGTTTTAGTCTCATATTGTGTATGCTTTTTAGTTAAAATTATAAGTTAATGCATAATTTTCTATATTAATCGGAAGACAAGAAAAAAAATCGCTGCTATGCAGATTATATGTACTATAGTCATAAATTAAGTTACATGTATTCACATATTACAGCACAATTCGAGCTTGTTTCTAATTAGGCGAGGCTGGCTAAAACAGATTTCATACTCCAATCGGATGAATTCATTAATTAAAGTCCTTCACATAAAATCACAGACTTTTATTAAAGGTATAGCAAAAATCATTAAAAACCAACTTTGAACTTTTCGATGAAACAGAATTTTCATTTTCATTTAATCGATCAACATCTTATTGTAAGTACCAGTGTATTAATGCATTTCTATTCTATGTATCATAGCACACTATAAAACTGAATAATACGCATACAAAAGTAAACGAATTATAATAAAAAATAAGTATTTGAAGTCCATTTAGCTTCGTATAACTGGGGTCAGCTCTCTTTACGGTGATCACATCGGTCGGTCTGTCTACAAAAATAATGTTATTAATTTGTATTTCTAGTTTGAATACGACTTGCAGAAGCCCCGTTAACTTGAACTGTCTAACCATTCCACATTCTGAATCTGCGTTATTTGTGCCGAAAAACCCACTTGATTTTGGTCGCTCTGCATTTTTGGCTAGAAGGAAAGTTTTCTCCATTATCTCTATCCGTGTCACCTAGACCTAATCCAATTATAGAAATAAGGAGATTAATTATTCCAAGTGAATCGAAATAATTGAAGGACAACAATACCTGAAACTTGAAGAGTTTAGCAGAAATTTGACTTCGTTATTTTTTTTTCATTCATAATGTTCAACATGTTGCTTTCTCCTGGCTTCAATAACCGTCAATAACCGAGCGTAAAAATAACTTTCTCATATTTTCTTTTCTTCTCTTCTCATGACGAGAATCTCATCTTCGCCCCAGGTTGCAGCCTTGCGTTGTGGCTGTTAATTTGTGTTTTTGAGTCCGTCGGGTTTTTCTCCTTGTTTTTTTGAGATTGAGAGTGTGAATATTATTACTTTACATGTTTGTTATGGTAAGTTTTTATTAATATTTCGTTTTTTTCCGTGTTTGTCTTGTCGCGTCGTTATCAATCTTATATAAATTTATAAACTATTCACAATCACAATTACTATAAACGTAAAAAGGAAATTTTATTGAGATTATGACACTTTTATACTTCATTTCCTTTCAAGTCATTGCAAAATTTGGTTGTTGATCGAATATTATGGTAATTTTTTATCAAATTTTTATCGAATGAACTTATTGATAGAGATTCAATGCAAACAGCAAAAGCTGACATCACTACCGCGTTGAAGAAACCAATAATTCTCGCAGATAAAATCTAATGGAAACATCAGAAGTAAATCTTAATTCCATGGGAGAAGATAACACAGGATTTAACTTTGATAGAGATGGACCCTACGGGCCAACGGAAGAAGATATTGAACATCTAAATTTCGTCGATTCTATGAATGAAGGCAATGAAAGAACCAGCGGTAGTTGTTTAGAAGACAATGATTCGAATGATGGTAATAATATGCATAATTTTTTTTAAAATCTTAGCATAATTTCCCATCCCACATCTATTTGTGATTTGTAAAATTAACATTAAGTTGACGTTTCTTGATTTGAAATAGATGCACAACTGCAGTTTCGGTTTCAGTACATGGACGGGAAATGTTCAATTTGTCTGGCTGATATTGACCTGCATAGTTTAACAAGGTTGGACTCTGAGAAAACTGGAAAGAACGACAGTACGATTGATAAGCAGTTGTCTGCTATATATCTAGTCCGTAATTTATTAGGAATCCCGTTTGAAGAATGCACGAAATACTTAAAAAGATACGGAAACCCAGCTACCTGGCTCACTTTGTGCTCATCATGTTCTTCCATACTGGAAAAGGCTTTAAATATTAATGAACAAATTTTGAAACTGCAAAACAAACTGAAAGGTCTGAAAGGTGTAATAACTAACAAAATGAAGGTTAAAATTGAGGAAAATGAAGGGGAGTTTGACGAACAAGGCCAAATTTTTTGGCTTACTGCAGCCTACGAAATTCGGCAATTTGTCGCATATGCTGGTAAGTTTTAATTTCGATGAGATTGGAGACATCGATTTCTTTGTCTAGTGGAATTTATAGTAATTTGTCTACTCTAAATCGTGACTACATGTGATTATAGATTTTGAAGAAACAAACGAACCAAACGAGGAGACTAATGAAGAAGATGCTGATGACCTTCCTAATCTAGTAACACCTTTAATTGTGAACACGAAATGTGAAGTTAATTCAATGTATTTTGATGAGTCTGAAGAAATGAACACACAGAAATATGAATCTGATGATTTTGATTGGGAGCCTGATTTCGAGCAATCTCCAACTGTAGAAAGTCAAAAGGTGACAGAACGGGTGGAGAATGAAAGCAGTGACGATGAAATTCCTAAAAGACGAAAAACTCGACAAAGGTTAATTTTTTATCTGGAAAGTTTCTAGTGTTTTAAAAAGTTAGAAATTTAAGTTGATTCAAATTTTTGAATTGGTTAATATAGGAAACGTATAAATTCAAAGAAAGGGGCGACAAAATTCAAAGTTGAAAATGAAAATACTGACAGACCGTTACAGAATAAGAAGAATTATAGATTGAACGAGTGTCCAATATGCTTCAAAATCTACGACTCGAAACTAAAGTGGCGAATGCATATTCGAAGAAGTCATAAACCGTACTTATTTCATCTGTATAAACAAGTTCCCGAGGGACACATTTGTTGGCCTGGTGCCTGTTTTCCATATTCAAGTCTTGGAACGAGGAAAATAAAGAAAGGAGAGACAGCAAATTCAGGAGTAATTAATAAAAAGAAACCACTGAAAAAGCGTGAAGAATCTGAAAAGCAACATATTGTCTCTATATCGAAGGTTTCGGTTTCTGAAGGTTCGTCATCTTTAAAAAGCTTAAAAACTATTCCTAAGAAGGAAAAGGAACAACTCGAAGATGCAGAGAAAGTTTTGGCGAAGAAGGAACCCACAAAAAAGAGAGCAAAACCCGGACGTACAAAATGGACTAAGAAGAAGGGTGCTCAATCTGCCAAAGCGAAGAAAACTGCACTGAAATCTGCCAAAGCGAAGAAAACTGCACTGAAATCATTTCCTTGTAAGCAATGCACAGAAACTTTCTCCAATTATGTGGATTTGTGTCGCCACAAAAATAGTACTCATACAGTAGGGATTAAATGTCAAACTTGTGGCAAAGTATTGGTGACAGTACGAAGTATGGAAAATCATACTACATCAAAGCATCGTCCAAAGTCGGATTCAATTTGTCTCGGATGCAAAAAATCATATCCTAATTCAGCATCCTATTACGACCATTTAAAACAAAGTGAAGCATGCAAGGAATATGTTGTAAAATGCTCTGAAGGTGATTGCTCAAGGGTGTTTCCATCGCTTCAAGCATTAGAAGTGCATCTAGAACTCAGACATATTGCCCGTCCTCCCCCATCCTTCAAATGCAGTATATGTGGCAAAGGCTTTTATCAAAAGGCCAATTTAAAAGGCCATGAATTAACGCACCGTGTAGAGGAGCTGCCTTATCCGTGTGAAAAGTGTGGAAAAAAATTTTCATTTCTTCGCGCAATGAAAGAACACTTACAAACGGTTCATCTCAATAAAGAGCCCGGTGGAGAAACTTACCCCTGTCCAGTTTGTAATCGCATATTCACATCGAGAAAGCATCTTGGTCGCCATAAAAAGCTTCACAATGAGGAAAGTCCATACTTATGTACAGTCTGTGGTAAAGCCTACAAAGTTTTAAATCAGCTAACCACACACATGTGGAGTCACGACCCTGACCGGTATGAAAAATATTCGCTGTATCAATATAAAAATAAAACAAAAAAGAAGAATGAAGAAACTGAAACGAGGAAGAGGAAGAAAGTTTTTCTTGATACAAAAAGTGTGTCTAACTTTGCTCAAAATATCAAACAAGACTTGTCACTGCCAGACCCTTCATCCTCAGCGTTTGAATCAACAGTAGTTACAGATACTGTAGAAAATATACCTTCAACTTCTACAACATCTAATAATAATACTTCTGTTCCAACTACCGATTCTGGAAGTTCAAGTCAGCCCAATTATATGAGTCCTGCGGATAACTTATACCCATTTGGTTACATCCCAATTCCAGTCCCAAACTTAACATTGGTGACGCATCGTGATTTATAGTGCAGTTTAATTCGTTTACGTTTTATTTCCATTGAGTGTGCTATTCAGAAAGTCATTTTTAGTATCTTATTGGATTTAAAATGTTTGGTTGGATCTTGTTGTTCCACTATTTAAATTAGAAATAAATTTTCTATGTTTCTGTATTCAATTGGAGAAATGTTAACATGTTTTAAAATTTGTGTTCTGAATTTCTCTAATACTTACCGTGTAGAACTTCGGAACGAAGGGATGGGACCATTTTTTCATGATTTCATCAAGGTCCTTCACATACATGATATATGTTAACTATGCTATGAAAATATCAGAATAAAATAAATCAATATCATAAAAATTAAGTATTAAACTCACATCCATAAATTGCTAACAGAATTTTCATTTTATTTTGAATCTATCAACTTCTAAAATGTATTAATGCATTTCTATATAGCATACTATAAAACTGAATAATACGCATACAAAATGAAAAGAATTATTATTAAGTATTCGAAGTCCATTTAGCCTACACCTATAAAATCTATATTTCGTGATCGCATCAGTCTGTACAAAAATAATGTTATTAATTTGTATTTAAAACATTACTTTTATGGAGTAAGTGTAACTACATTACAATTATATTGCATCTTGATTTTTTGCATTTTAATATCAACCAGTTTCTTCAATCAGACCTAACAGATCGTGATAAAACGTTGAAAAAATTCGTAAAATTTTTCTAAAAGTTTCATAAAATAAAATATTTCCAGTAAAAAAAACATACTGGAAATTTATAATGATAAATTCCACAAATCGGGAGTGATTCTGTCTGATTAAGAAACTATTTCTGGTTTACATTTACAACCGAACCACATTCATCATAAGGTCTATTCTGGTAAGCCAAGAAAAATGTAAGCTTCAAACAAAAATGGATAAAAAGCAGTTTTTAATCTCAATCCACTCCCTAAATTTGCATTCATACAAAACGCTCGCTCTTTCATTCCAAGTTATTTTTTAAACTGAACACGACGAATAAAATGAATTCAAGCCCCTCATGCCATTTAAAGTTATTTTTCTTAACCTTCCACTTTCATAAAGATCTATTCGAAAAAGTCCAATACTTTCTTCTTCTTATAGGAATAAATTAACCTCTGTATTTTAAATCAATAAATTCATAGGTTTTAAAACCATAGCCTACATCTACATCTGAAACATCATGTTGTGATGGGGCTGATTTTGATTTCGAAGGTCAAACATCATAGGAGGAGCATTTCTATTAAAATCATCTAAATTCATAAATGCTGTATTGACACTATATCGGGGAGGGGGAGCGACAAAAGTTGAATACGTTTCTTGAGCTGCACTATACAAATTCTTTTGTGACTGATGATAAGGAGGTTGGCTTCCATAATATTGGGGTCTTTGTTGAGGAGGTAATCTCCTACTGTTAGAATTACTACTGCTACTACTACTGCTAGAAGATGAGCGTGAAGATTGGTGATGAGGATTTTGTAATTGAGTCTGCTGAAGAGGCATATCATAGTAAGCATCTTCATCTTCTCTTAAAAGGGAAATGAATTCCGGTCTCATGCTAGTACTAAACCCACCGCCAATGGATGAGGGTGAAACTCCATAAGGTGAGACGTAGTTATTATTATTATGATTATTTACAGAGCCTCGAGTAGTTGATTGCACAGAAGGCTGCTGCGACTGACGATAAGTAGTCTGAGTTGACCGAAGGTATTGCTGAGGGTTTGAGTTAGAAGAACTGTATTGGTTTCCATTCTGGGCATATTGAGAATTATAGGACTCTTCGCTATTTCCAGATGAGACTAAGGGATTTTGATAAGTTGCTGTAGAAGATGAGCCTGATTTTTGTCTGGGGGAGAAACGACTTGTGGGTATGGTTTCAGGTTCGTCTTGGTAGTCTGCGTAGTCTGCATCTGAAATCATGGACAATTAGCCATAAGCAAGAGGGTAACCTGAAAAGACTTTAGTTTAAGGCTTAAGAAAAGTTGAATATTAAGTTTAAAAGATTTAGTAAAATAATCATACCCAATGGAGTTGCCTCAGTAGTAGTAGTTCCGCTACTAACTACAACCTTAGAAGGCCTTTGCCAAAATCTTGAAGGTCTTTGTTTAGTCACAGGTGGTTCCGTAGACCTACTAGCTTGCAATCGAGGATGTGGTGGGGCTGATTTAACAGTTATCACAGGTTCTTGATAAACTGGCTCTTGTTGAATCTGCCGAGTATGAAATATTTCTGATGTTGAGGATGGAATAGCATTTGGGCTTAAAGTCGTAGTGATTACAGCGGTAAGTGGAGTTCTCACAGGTTGATTTCTCGTCCAGGATGACTTTCGTCGATTAATAGCATTTTGAGATGCATCATCAGATCCATTATCTCTTGGGTTACCCTGAGGGGCTGAATCTTGTTCTGGATAAGTGACAGACGTTGATGTCTGGATGCTACTAGATGAAGATGGTCGCCTTCCTCGGGCACTATTTCGACTAGGTTTTTCAGTAGTTGTTGTTGTCGTTGTCGTTGTGGATGGTGGGGCTGCCCTTTCAGTGGATGAGGATGGGGGAAGTTCATCTTCATATTCGTACTCATATTCATACTGAGGGGCTTCTGTAGTTGTCGTTGTAGTGGTTGTGGATACTACTTTTGGAGCCTTTGATGGAATTGACCTTGAAGGTGCTTTACTTGTAATAATTATTGTTTGTTCTGTCGTTGTGGTAGTTGTGCTTGGAGTCGGTCTTACTGTGGTGGTTGCAGATTTTGATTTTGGGGTCCGGAAGTTAAATAATCTTGTTCTGGGGGATGGGGTAGTAGTAGTTGGAGGAGGGGTTGTAGTTGTAGTAGTTGAGACAGGCTTTGAGGTAACTTCTGCTTGCTGTTGACTTTGACTTTGATAATCATCTTCGTAGTATTCATCATACTCCCCACCTTTAGATGAAGAAGCAGGTGCTGGAGTAGTTGATCTTGAGGGACTTGAAGAAGACTCAGCTGCGGTTGTGGATCTGCCATGCATAGCATCATATTTATTCCTTTCATACTTTGGAACTGGTGGACGAATTCTTGGGGGTGGACGACTTTTCGTGAATATTTCCTCTCTAGTCTTAGCCAAAACTGTAGGATCAATTGGGTCTAATGGGGCATTGTTACTATTACTTTCTATAAGAGGTTCTGCACTGGGTCTTGAAGTAGTAGTTGTTGAAGTTGATACATCATTGGTTTTAGATTTTTCCGTGGAAGTTAATGACTCAATTGTCTGACTACTTGCGACCTTATTTCCTCTCCGTCCTTTTCCTTTACCCCGTGGTCGGCCTTTTGGTCTGTCGTCATAGTACTCATTGTAATCGTCATAGTCATCATCTTCATAGTAATCGTCATATTCGTAATAGTCAACAGGCCTTCTAGGTCTTGGACGTCGGTTCCTGTTCCTACATCTTCCTCTACCTTTCCTACACCTTCTTCTCCGTGGGTCTTTCCTTCTTGGGCGGTCATCATAGTCTTCCTCGGATTCATCTAATTCGTCTTCACGTTCACGATCACGACCTACATCTGCCTCGGGTTGTTTAGAGTTAGTAGGTTTCGAATCGGATTCACGGTCACTTTGGGACGCTTGTTGAACAGCTGGTCTTAACCTCTTAACAGCACCTTGGTATCTTTCTCTATTCCCGTAGTATCTTTCTCTTGGGGGAGGTATCGTTGTAGGGGTTTTGTATAACGCGTCATTTCTAAAATTATATAAAATGCATTTTTGCTTATTTCAATTATCCTATTTAGAAGAATGCTTCCGTTTCCACATCCATGTCCTGATTTTCATTATATATTATATAATCAATTAATTACCTGTGAAAGAATAACGCAGAGTTTTCGCAGTCCACTTCGGACACAAATTGGCAGATGAACGTCTTTTGGTCAAAAGCGGTGAAATTTGCACAGAGGAAGTCATGTCTCGTCCCAAATATACAGTGATGATACAGCTGCAAATTATGTTAATTCAAATAAATTTGCATCGTCAGTAAACTAACAAGAAGATTACATATTGATTATTTACATAATGAACATGATTAACTTTATAACGCGGCCAATTACATTTTTTTACATCGTAGCAATCATCAAATCATCTTCTTTTCGTAAAAAATAATCATACACATACCTGACACTTATGTTCGATATTTGCATAGAACCCATCTTTGAGTCCGTCGCAAGAGTAATTGATATTTGATGGCACGGTGCTATAAAACGGATACGATGAGAGATTGTACCCATTCAGTTCCCTTGGGAGATTGGGATCATGAACGTAATCTATTTGGGGATTCCCTGTTAATGTGTAATTTTTTTTAACTGTCACATTATTACTTTGTTCACCCCCTTCGGTCTTTGGCCCCTCTGTTGTTGATTCTCCTATTGTTAAGCCACTCGTATCTGTTTATCAAATTTAGAGAAAAATCATATCGTTTAAAATAAATTGTTTCCTGTTATTCCTCTCTTAAAATCATTCATTTCATTTCATTTTATACAGAATAGTATAAGAACCACAACTAATTCATCAATTAATCTTTCACAGCAATCAAACATCACGGACGAAAGTGACCTAAAATGTTAAATTATTTAAATGCAAGCAAGGCTATCTATTCCATTCTTTGAAATTATTAGCAAACTCGTGTCGTGACTTAACTTTTTAAGTGCGACACTTTTAAACTATTTAAATATGTAAATCACAAAAGGCCTTTGTAACCCATTATGCTTTTATTATATTAAATAGTTCATTAAATTTGTTAACTTGTTGCGTGATAGGGTTAAATTAAGTTTCAATTTTCAATACGTTAAAATCTGTCGAATCATGAGTAAATAGAGTAAAAACTTTTTTCTATGAATTATTTAAATGCAACAGAAAAGACAAATTATGAAATAAAATGAGACCATATTGCATAACAATTGCATTTAACAGAAGTGTGAATATTCGTCATAATGCACAACGCCTACTTATCTTAGGTCTTCAGACATGATAATAATATCTACTTGCATTTTAGTTGCATCAGTACGCAACATAATGCTAATTTTAAACCATTAGTGAAGAAATAATATGAAAATGATCTTTGCTATTCATAAATATGACAACTCTGATGGATTGCGAATTCGTCGTGCGATGATTAACATCCCTTGCCTGTTAGGCTACAATAGAGCAATGAAATTATCATTTTTTTTAGAAAAAATTACTCAAGATCCGTAAAAAGAATCTTAAATTCTTATGCATCGTAAACTGTTTTCCATCTCATCAATATGCCCATCATCATGAAATAACAAGGTGTAAGAAATCATTTGTAAAGCTAACCATATCATATAACCATAAAAAATCCATACGATTTAAATTTAAGATTCAAGGTGGCTTTTCCGTAAAATTTTAAAGAAATTTATAATCTATAATTCAAGGAAGAACCCAGTGACCATAAAAAACTTATCTGGAAAGGCTTCCTCAATTCTTTTAATTATGAGGAACGAATCCCAGAAGTCATTCTAAATTGGTATAATGAGATGATTGTTTCTAAATTCGTTACATATTGCGTAGGCAATTATTAAGCATGGCCAGGGTTGGATTAGGCCAGGCGAATAAAATAAAACTCATTCTTATTCTTCTACGAGATAAAAAAACATTTTAAGAAGAAAAAAAACTCCAATTTGATATGGACACGGATGCCCATCAAAGCAAAGGCCATGGTGTGGTTGTGATGATCAGCCAAAAAACTTAAAAATTATCATAATACTTTTGACCACGCCTGACTTTACTTTGGTCTGGTATGTAGCCCTCCTGTCGCTATTAAGTTAAGTGTGTTATTTTTGCTCCAAAGTCACAACCCAAAGCAGCTAAATGCAAGCCATTTATTTTAAAAGATCTTTAATGGACAACAATGAATGGCATATGGTTGGCAGTTGGCTTGGCTTGGCACTTCTGGCATGTGATAATATTTGATATTAAATCAAAAGAAATTTCGGCTCGGCATAGATTGCAACTTGCAACCTTTGACTATTAAAGACAGACAGATTTAGGTATGACATTTTCATTTAACTACTTGCATTGTTCTCATTATCATTTGGGCGATTGCTATTATTGCATAGGAAGTTATTTATAACGTTAACATCACAACTGCAGTATGTAAGATAATGGAACTATTTTATTTCAGCTTTGGATTCATGTTGAGGTGAAATGGCAATTGACATACAAGGTTTAAAGTTTAAATTAAGACAGTTTATATGCACCTTTTACTATAAATTAATATTATAACCTAGGCTAACTATTAATTTAAAAGTAGTTTGTCTTGTGTAAGTGCTCTCTTACTGTGAAATTGGTTTGACTTTAAATTTTAATATAAAAACGTCATTGAAGGAAGAGGCATAAACAAGGTTAGGTTAGGAAACTGGGTGACATTCACGCTTCCAAAAACTTTTCATTTCTACTCAAAACCTCATTTCATCTCTTTTTTAAATGAAGACTCACGCTAACAATGAGATTGATATAAACTACTGATTGAGATTTATAATGCAAAAGTAATAAAAATGAAGTACATTATAAACCCATGGCATGCCACAGACCAGACCACCATACCACCACCACTACGACCAACAGTAGCACTAGCAGTGAACACTGTTATAATATAATAAAATATTAGCATTTTTAACTTGTAACAATTTACCATGCATAGTGTAAATTATAATAGTTATCTTATAACGTACAGACAACTGTGGAGTAGTTAGTACTGAGTTAATTTAAACTGTAACTCAGTACCTTTACGTACAGCAGGTATAAGTCTGAGTTATTTTGGGGCCAAAATCACTTTCACTTATATACTCCACGTTATGCTTCTTTGCTAATGCTTCAACCAGATTCATCAACATTTGAAATTGTATTTTGCACTTTTATTAGGTACTGCTTTATAAAACTTAAGTATAGTATTTCATTTTTAATAATCCCATGCCAGCTTTTAAAATTTTATTTTAAAGAACAACTCATAATAATAATCCTGGGATTAATTTCAGAGTAGAAACGTGTGTATAATAATTGCAGGTGTAAAAATTTCTTAAGACATAAATATTATAATTAACTACTAAAATATACCTTTTTCACATAGCTGGTATATCATTTAATAGCACAGAGCATGAAGTTTAATTTTACATTTCCCGAAAAATAATTCTGACAACTGTTGACTGTCTAATAATTGTAATTTCATTTGAATTACTATTATAATATTAATTTCATACGAATTTACGAATTGCATTTGAGATACGTTATGAAATTAAATGACACTGAGTGTATGAAAATATGCAAAATTAATATGATAAAATGATGCACCTGTCTTCTCTTACCTTCTTCGTCTTTGTCTTCCTTTTTTAATACATAAGAAATTAACAAATAAATACTTTTCCTTTCTTCCTTCCTGTTCCTCTATAATGTAGTTTATACTCTTTTATTATAATAAAACAAAAGTCTCTAGGCTATTACTAGAGTAGGTATAGGTAAGGTAGGGTTTGTATCCTTTTGGGAGAACTTTCTTCGTAAAAATGCGAAAATTCCCATGATAAAGGGTATTCATTCATTTAATTCATTAAAATAAATTTGTATGTTGTTTTATGCATATTATGTGAAGTACACAAACAGGACACAGGGTTTCCCCATTGTGTTATATTTTAGTGATTATTATGTATTACACACTATTATAATTACGATGATGGTATACACTAAAGAGTGTCAGTCAGTGTTACAAGTTACAAGCTTATACATCATTCATACCTGTCTGCAATCACTACTTAGCAGTTCAAGCTTAGCTATTATAATATAACCTTTAATGTGATTCAAAATCAAGTTTGCTAATTAATGGCTTTATTTTAGCTAGAAATTGAGAGGTTACAGTATGTATTACTACATTATTACATACATCAATATACTTTGTATGTATGGATAAGGTGTAGAATGTAGAGGTTGACTTACACAATAAGAGAATCAGAGTCAAGGGGACCCATGAAAATGAGAGTGACGATGAGATTGATGTCGATAGGGACTTCTTAGAGTTAATATTATGATGATTATTTTTTTGGCGTCTTATTCTGTTCATTTCTGCTTCTATTTTTTATTCTACAGCTATTTCGTCTTCTATAAGCCTCTAGGGTCTTCAAATTATTGCTGTAGTTGTATTCATCTGTTGAAACCTGTACAAGATAGAAAAAAAAGATTTTAGAATAATAAATAAAATTTCATTAAGCAAGTAAGGTACATTCAGCGTTAATAATATACACACACATGTTTTATTAAATTAACTAGCGTGTTCAACTATGTTTGTTCAATGTTAAACTAATTATATCAAAAATTTAGGTAATATATGTATATATATAAATATGCTCTCTTTATTAGCATTAAGTTTAAAGATTTGATTGATAAAAGTTTAAGAAGTTATGATATTGCAAAGTGTAAAGGGTCTGCTGTGGTCTGTACGTGGACAGCGTAATCTAATAATATATTGAATTGATAATATCATCAGCGAAAGTGGACGTGGTAGACCGGTAGACCTACCCTTTGCCTTTATAATATAAGATAACCATAACCTGCACGCTGTAGTGTATGATAACCTGCATGATAACATTATGAATGTCTTTTATTTTATCATATATGAGTTATAGTAATTACCTAAGTAATACTTAGTAACAGAATGGATTATGAATCTATACGGAGGTAATGACCAAGTGCCAAGCTAGTAAATAGGAATATGTCAGATCATTCATGCTTTAAATGATCTCAACTAAAGGTGTGTGTAATAGTAATCACTACTAAATGCTCAAACTTGTTGGCCAAGGGTTCATCCATAGATTTATGATTTATAAAATTGTATAGGTTACCTATGCGTATTAAATGTAATCAATAACATTTAAAGAATATTTAATTCTATAAATAAATGCACGCTCCCTAATCGGTTATGCTTGACAGGTAAAAGATCTACGTGCAGTGATTGTAACCAACGATATCATACTCATTTAAGCAACTTAATAGAGTTGTTATTGCTGCAACAATTTTTTAAAATACCTATAAAATTGATAACTTACTGACTGACTAGAGAGGTTGATATGTCGTGAATTTAATGTACTTACACACACACAAAACAAAATATTATTTTAATAACCTCGGCCTATTGTTGATTCAAGAAATAATCGAGGGGCAATGTCGAGTGTTGAGTGTGGGGCATTTCTAATAACGAAAATTAAATGGTCAGGACAGGACCTAGTCATAATGCAATGCAATGAAATGCAGGCGAAAGGTTAGTCAAATGCAATTTCAGGTAGATTGGATACTTAGCCATTCACCTACAACCTACGTCAAATCAACTTATGAGTACTTACAACTTCTTAACAATTTATTATTATTAATTATATTATGATCGTGTCATGTTGTGTAATTAGAAAATTACATAAAGTCAGTATTTGTCATGTAAATTTTGTAGAGAGACAGTTTTTAATTTTAATTCATGCCAGTATCTTTTACAAATGTGTACTTAAGAGCAATTAGCAAATTTAACTTTTTCTCTTTCGAAATGTCACTAAGAATTTAATTTGGAGAATTTTTTTTTCTTGAAAATTGTAGCTAATGCTTCGTACAGTCGTTTATGACCGGTTAAATTAATTTTTAAAATTTACAGAGCGTATATAGTCCATTTTCAAAAATATTATATTAAAATATTTTCAAAAAACAAATTTCAAACAATAAAAAATAAAAACCCTCAAAAAATCTCGCTCTCAACCTTCCTTCCTTCATTTTCATTTTCATTTTGGTCATTCATCCAACTATAACTATCTCTTTCGCTCAAAATTCCAACAGAAAAAAAACTTCGAAGCATCAAGGATCTTTGTAAATTACATTGTATTATATTGTATTATATTTTGTATAGTATTTATGAGACTAATGAGAAGTAGATCATAGACTAATTAATTGCGGTTGGTTGTGTTATATACCATCTGATCATGCATCTTACCAACCACTGTTAATGTTGGTATTATTATTGGTACACTCGATCATCATAGCATGCCATGGGGTATGAGTGAGTATCTGGGTCGGAACGTTAGATAGTGAATGCTCGAATACCTCTAAACTTTTAAATACTATAAACTTTACTTCTTACTTTTACTAATGCACTTCCACCATTCTAAACTACCACAATCATAAAAAACCGTAGGACCTTCTGCACAGCTCTGTACATTTTAAAACTTTAAAAGTAAGTCTTATTTAGCTTTGCACATGCATAACAAACACGTAAAACATTTCAGTTAGATTCATTCATTCAAATATAATATGAAGTTGCAATTGGAATTGGAAAACTTTCCTGCATCTGTGAAGTAAAGAATCCCTACTAATTTTAATGTTTATTAAAAGTAAAAATTACTCATGAAAATAATATGTGCTATACAATTTCGGTCGGTTGGTCAGGGGTGAATCTACTTTTTATTAATTAATAGTTTTGCAAAACTATAAATCTAATACTGTGGCATCTATTCTGATATTTCCTCTGCGCAATTCGACTTCTGTGTTTTGTTTCATTTATTTTCATATAATTTACTAAAACATACACTTTCATACAGATTTATTTTAACTTAGTTTGCTCAGTGAGATTTTTTAGTAAGTTCTAGAAGCATTTTTTAAACTAATTTTTCTTTCACTATCCAAATCGTTCTGGTCAGAAGCACATGAAACCATAAGATACATCCATAAGGTGATGATACTAGCTCAAGGTTCAAATTCTAACTTGAGTTACCTAAATCCAATTTTCTATTAACTGTTTATTCTCTCCTTTACTTTAACATTATGTGAAAAAGCCTTGAAGACTTACATATCTAAACGTTAACTTGTACTTCTACTGCTGTTGATGATGGTCGATATTTAATACAACTTTGCGCGTGGTTTCATCCCATGACAGGAGAAAGTTTCCCGATATACGAAACAATATTATGATGATACCATACCACCACCACCACCAACATTTATCGTTTGTATCGCATCGCTATTACTGCTACAACTATGATGATCAACATCAAATTCATCACTTTTGCTATTCTTACTTACAATTTCAAAGTAGTAGAACATTTGCCTTCAAACTCTTCAAAAAATTATTACTGGCTTGGTTGACTGAAGTGTTTAAACTCAACAGTCCTTACGCTTACGGCTCATTCTACTTGATACAAGATACAAAGATGAATGTTTCACATCAATCAACAGCAAATATAGCTAAAGCATGTATTTATTGACTGACTATCTATTCATCGATCAGTAATAATAATAGTACTAACAAGTAGTAAGGAACATAACAGTAATGAATGGTAATAATATTTTTTGAAAACTTATTTAAAACAATAAAATACTTTTACGATATTGTTCATAATAAAAGTTAACTTTCAGTTCGTGTAAAAGAAGAGATTTATTAGTTACAAAACCTTTTAGGGTGGTCGTGGCATATGGAATGGAATACAAAATACAATACAATACAAAAACATGCGATGCCATACCGACTATCAATGCCGACAACTTAAGAATCAAAGAGATGCGTTTAAAAAATTCTTTTGAAGGTGTCATTTACCTTGCACAAGCTCCAAGCTCTAATCAACGGAGGAATGAATACACGTGGTTTTGAAGGAAATGATTTTTTCTACCTAAGATTAGCATCCTTCATGCAAAATCCTTCTGGCTAAAACGATGCAACTTATCATGAGTATAATTCAATTGTTTTTTTTCATTTCTAAGCTTAGGGCAATGCCCAAACGAATTGTGTGTGAAATAGTGAAATAGTTAAATAGAAGAACTCGAGAGTAAAATAATAATGGGTCGAGGTGCGTTTTTCTTTGATGATAAATTACAAGGATGAACGATTTCAGTTTCAGGTAAATATAAGAAGAAAAAAAGAATTTATGCGTTTCATATCAAGCTTACTTGCTTGCATTGCAAATTGCAGCCGTTCGTATTGAGAATTGAGATTGGAACTATATTACATTTCAGAAGGATATCTCTCAGTTAATATTGGTGTAAAAAGATAGTTCAACGTTTCCTGATGTGCCAATTTTGATAATTTTATGGGACTCTGAGTCAATGAGAAAGAAATTGTGTAATAAGGCCTGGCCTAAAAATTTATTATTGAAAATTTTCATACTGGTTTAGTTTAGTTAGGGTTGTAGGCAGGGTAATTTTCGTTTTTAATTTTTGGTTAAATGTTAAATACAGCTCTACTTTCATATTACATTTTCTCTACACTTAAAGATTACATTTTAAAACTAACTAACGGTAGTATTGGCAAATTTAAAGCTTCAATATTCGAACTTTTGGCATATAAATCACAAAAAAGTAACAACTCATAAACTCTCATCTCAATCAAAACAAATTTAATTCCTCCTACTACACACCTTTCCATCATAAATCATCTCATCAAATTAAATATAGTTCATTAATAGGTACCCCATCCATCTATCATAAAAATGAAAAAATAAACTATTTCAAAATTTACCATAAATAAAAAATCCTCGTCCACAATACTTAATGTTTTATAGCTGCTGGTTCGTGCAAATCTTAAAGAAATTCAAGAGTTACACAAAATTCAACATTCAACTATTCAACACGAATTACTTTAGCACTTTGGATCTTAAATCTTCAATAAAAAATGATGCTTGCATTCATTTAAACAGACTGCAGGGGCAACCAAACCACAAGATAGAACTCACACTCCAAATTTTTAATAAGAAATTGGTAATGAATGGCTGATGATAGTAATATTAATCTGCAAGTTGAGCACCTTTCAAATCTGCCCATGCAAAAATGCAAATAATGCACTCTTTGAAGTATTACTCACTTGTAAAATCCTAAGTACTATCAATCTTCATGTATTGCTTCTTCGAGTCTGTATAGACAGGGAGAGAAGAGAGAGAATAATTCTTAAAAGTCAAGTCTTATTGCAACAGCGGATTTTTAAGGATAGCACAAAAGTAACACATTAATCGCAACAATAGAACAAATCTCTTGCATTATATTATAATTGCAAGAATAACATCACTATCATCATCATATTATTTATAACATGATAATATCATAGTAGTAGAGACGTTAATTTATTTGTGAATATTATTATTATTGGTTTGACTTCACTTGGCTTGGCTTGTCTGACAGAATGAAATTGGCGATTGGTCACTATCTGATTGCATTAGCTTTTGTATAATAATGTTGCATTACATTATTAATATATTCTTAATGTACTCGTTTATTATATAAAAAAGAGATTCACTTTTCAATTTTCAATAATGCACTCACTCACACAAACACACATTTGTATTGTATGTATAAAAATCAATCTAAATCTTTAAACAATCAACCCAATTCTCAATGAATTTTAAAACAAAGGAGAATTGTAAATAGAATCACCTTTTAAATTGTTAATTAATTTGTCTCAAGTTACCTACACCTTCAGGAAACTAAGAGAGAGATAAATAAATTGTTATTTATTTATTTATTATTATAATGAAAGACAAGACACTACTTAGTTGTACACAAGGCCGTGCATTTGGGCCTAATATGACCCAAATTGCACCTTCACTTCTTGTATATAGAACAAAACTTCTTAAAACTCACACGGAACTATTTCTTGATTTTTTATTATCATTCAAACCTCTCTTTTCTAGAAGTTACTGATGATGATGAAAATAGATTTTTATCTTTCATTCGCAAAATCGTATTTATCCAATAAAAAATCCTCCATAAATTGTTCTAAATTTTGGGAACAAATCTGGTTTACCTGTGCAGGTAATAATGTAAGAGGGTTGATATGTAATTGGGAGAAAAACGAGTGGTAATAAATGTATGTGTTTACTTTTGCTATCTTTCGACGTGACTGTCTTGTCTATTATGTCTTGGATCTCTTGAGTCTTGCACTTTTGCTTACCTGCCCAGGTAGATACACTTGTGTATGCATTATCATCTATCTATCTGATATTATTTACTATTGCAATATACAATAATAATATAATATAATGCTTGCTTTTTCTTGTGGTGTTTGGTCGGTGGTGCTAATGTAAGTTGATTTGATATTATTATTATGATGCCTCTTGGTGTTTCGTTGATTCAACCTGGCTAAGTTAATGTACATAGGTAAGAAAGATTTTTCATTTCATTCTTAAAGAGTTTACCTAAGCTTTGCATTACAATTTAACATTTAGATTTACCTCAGTCAGTCAGTAGTGAGACGTGAGTTGTACTTACAACAATCAGTGTATCTGTAATATTCTGCATAGTTAGTTAGTATTTTCCATATGTATTGTTGTATGCATTGTATAGAGTGTATCTAAAATACTGAGAAGGAACCACCCTTTCCCTTTCCCTTGATCGTATTCTAATCCATCTGTTCTTTTATAAGTTCACTTTGCAAAGAAAATTACAATTTAACTGGCTCAGACTACTTGCAGTCGCTTTTATATTATTAGATTGGATGGGATTTCATCGTAGATTGCATTTTCCATTGGATTTATAATGTTTTATTTGGGTATAGTTGAACCTAATTATATGCTTGATTTATGGAGTCGATTTATTTTTGGGGATTTGTTGGGAAATGTGATGATTATGAGGTTCATTCAGAAATTAGTTTAGGACTGAACCCTATAAGGCCTATAACCAATGAATGCCCATAATTTTTAGTTTTAACAGAAGTTTCGGAAATATGTAGAGTAGATTTTTAAATCTTCAAGAATCTGAAAATTACCTCCGTGTAGTATTTAAAAGTTTTTTTAGAAGGATTACATAAAATCGTATTTGAAAGCCTAAATGTGAAATGCCAAGGTTTATTATCTAAATTATTGGACATAGCATAAAAGCATTATAAAGTAAACAAGGTGCGAGGTATTTTTCAGCCCATGAGAATTTGAGAATTGATCTTTAAAAGTATTTTCGGAAATTCCGTTTCCTATTTATTTCCCAAGAGAAAAGGTCTAAATGTATTTCCCAGAGTTTACATCACTTCGGGACAAGTTTAACTTTTCATGAAATGGGAGCAGAAGAGTGTCAATTATCATGATGTTAAATCTTGAATAAAATGCATAACATTTACTGTGTATACACACCTTCATTAAAACATGCAAATACGCTAAGTTAAATTAAGCTAAAACTAAGAGTTTTGAATAATATAAATCAAAATTAAATATGTTAAGAAAAGGCTTAACTAAAATTTTCAAACATTTGTGGAGCCACAGCCATAACCAACATAACCATAAGCATTTATCTGCTATCATATCATTCACTAACAACTAACTCAATTCAATCCAAAGCCAAAACATTAAGAATCTCATAATAATCTTAAGTTACTTATTGTGTTAGATCTGCTACCACCACCACTTAAATACTATCAGCCAACGATAACAATTTATATCTTACCTTATTTCACCTACCATACAGAAGTTACTTTCAGATATTTAGTTCCCTTCAGTCAGATTACAAGTAAGAGTGAAGCATTTAGCAAAATAGAATAGAATAGATCGTATTCATTCATATAATATAATACGAGGGTAATAAATTGGCATTCAGACAGTCAGATACGCCCTTTGACGTAGGGACATCCATAAGACATGAATCTATTGTAAATTTGCCGAATTTGAAAGGTTTTCAATAAATATTTTGACCCTTGACACGTCTATTTATAAATTCATTAGTTAAACGATCCTACAGAGACTTTTAATTAATTATGCCGGTTTTGAAATAATTAAGCATTTATTTTTTTAGCCCTTTTTCAAGCCAAAAAAAACAAACTCCCAATTCGTTCTCATGACATGGTTTTAGTTTTGGAAGGTAGTTCTGGTTTTTATACAATGTGTTATGTTAGTGTGTGGATATAATAAAGCTTAAATAAAAAGCTCGTTTTTGGGCGTGTAAGGAATTTTACATGTTATGCAGATCACACAATTTTATTCATACAATTTGCATTACAACTTATAAAAGAACTCTGCGGCAAGTCGATTATTATACTTACCTAATGACGATGACTGATGTGATAAGTTCATAAATTAAATACTCCTACTGTTTTAAATACTATGTTGGTCATTATTCTCTATAATTATTATTTGAATGCATTTGCATATGAGGTTAAATAAAAATTAAGACTCCAGAAGTCATTGGGTTACATTAAATTACAATACATAATGTATACTTCCTTCTTTTTTACTACGGAAAGATAAATAGAATTAATTGGAATAATTTAATTTATTATGACGTATCTAGCATAAATATTTGCATGTGGGATTGGGTCACCTCGGATTTTTATCTTGGGATGCAAGTAATAAGGAAAATTTTAGAGTGAATAGGATTAAAATTAAAAATAAATGAGATTATAGTTAGATTTAAAATATTAAAGGAGTAAACAGCAGTATCATTTTAATGAACTTTCTTAAGATTAGTACAAGGGTTAATCCTAGTTGGAAAAATAGGTTGGAATAACACCGAAAATATGGTACAGAAAACATGATATTATGTAAAGTCAACGTTTCTAAAGGGACCTTGAGGATGTTTACAGGTTTTGGTGCAGGTAAACACAGGTAATTGTCAAAGAGTGATTGCTCCCTTATTCATACCTTGAGACTTTGTAAACTTTTTGTATGCTTTCCTAAATCTTCAAGTGTTTCATGGGACCTTGCCATTCTATACGTGGTTCAGTGCTTGTTTTTATACTCAATTGTTTTTGGAAGATTCATCGTTAAAGTATTATCTTATTTTAGAGTCTTATGTTCAATGTTAAAAGGGTTAGGTAAAACTAAACTATGTTAAAGTATTGGGTAAAGAAAATATGTTTGTGATTTGAAATCATAAATTTTCTTCGATAACAAACAGTTCAACATGAAATTTTAAAAATACAATACAAATACAGGAATTTATTGATTTTGTTGATTCAATGGGAAAGTGAAACCCGTTGCTTTTGGGTGAAGTTCAAACTTATTCGATTGTCAATGTTGTTTATTGTGTCATATGCTGTACAATAACCTCGCCTAATTTACGGTAACTACAGATAAGACTAACAGGAGAATAAAAATTGTGACAATTTTATGCTACATTAAATTTGAAAATTATAAAAATGCGGATCAAAATCTTCAATTTGCTTTTGAGTTTTTATTATCACCTTATGACAAACATTTAGCATGACATCATCCGAAATAAATTTCTCAAAACCCGACACCGAGCATCAAGTTGTAACTGGGCAGCGATGACAGTTTACTACAATAACTCTTTACCCTTATCGACTACTTCTGTTTGCCAAGACAAAACCAACCTCTGATAAGATAACGATGGCTATAGTAGTGAGTAATTATAATGTGCTTATATTTATAAGGACATTAACTGTAATACGATCTATAGATGCTACTCGGTTTGAAAATTTGAAATCAATCACATATGACTAATAAGTTAATATTAATGTATACTTCCATCTAATAATATGCCTTTGACTGATTGTGATTATACTGATTGATGAAGGTAACTACAGCGGTCTTGTCTAGGTTACCTAATACAATACTATATGTAGGTACCTTATTAGACTATTAACCATTATGTAAATATGTGCAATAATAATTATAATCAATCTATAACCTTATTGGCTGTATTTCATTTTATGAGCAAAAGTCACACTGACGTTAATGAGTAAAGCTGTTGATGATTTAGAGGTATTACCAGTATAAATGTTTGTTAATTGCTTTAAACACTGTACATTATCGACAGCCATTTGAATACTGCAAACTTACTATATATATTATACACTTCATCCATCTTCAATTAAGCAAATAGTTTTACGCAAGTTGAAGAGGTAAAAAATTGAAAGGAAAAATTATCAAAGAGCTTTAGACATTTTAAACAATTTAAAATTTTAAACTTTTAGACTGAAAGAAACCAGAATTGAAAATTTGCAGCAATAAATATTTGTGCTTCGTATTATAAAGAAATATAGAAAAAGTTGGGAGTAATTACATTACAGCCACACCTGTTGCAGCAATATAAATGATATTTCTATTGAATTTGTGTAGTAATAAAAATATATTAAAAGATATTACACTGTTGTGGTCAACCATTCCATTGTCGTTGATTGTATATCAACCCTTCTCGGTATTAAATCTTCTAGTCTAATCTTCTGTCATAGCGTAAGTCTTCCTTGTAGATTAATTTCTTTGGTAAATAAACGATTAATTAAGTTTTGCTTGTATTATGTCAGTCATATGAAATGTAATACTTTTTATTTGTTGTGGATGTGATCTTTTTAGCGGTTGAATAAGACTGACAGTTGTTTTGAAACTTTTGATGTGAATGAATTGCAATTATTTGTTCATATATGTAGAAAGGAATACATATTGTGATTGTATACTTATTTAAATTGTTATGAGATACACCCTTCCGTCATCTTGTTTCGTAGGTCTATTATGAAATTAAAAAGGGGTGACTGACGATGGTAGATTTCAAAATTAATATGTTCTGATTTGATCATTATGATTTTATAATCTATAGGGATGCATCAAACTTGACAAAACATTTTGAATTTAACACCCTATAAGAATTATACAGGGTGAATTTGTGAAGGCATTTGGTGTTTAAAACTTTGTAGTGAGATAACCTGCAGTTGCATTTTGTTTCAACTTTACTTTTTTGGAATTTTGGAAAGATGAATTTATGGAGCAGTTTACGTGTTTTCACGAAGTTTTCGCTACAAAGTTTTAAACACCGAAACCTTGCACAAAATCACCCTGCATTTCATTGAAATCGTCTTTTTAAAGTTTGAATTGCAATACTGCAATTTTGAAATAATTTTACAGGACTGCCAAATTTTACTTGCTTCATAACGATAGTAGAACAAGCATACGAAACATTGACATCTGCAATATAATTTTAAAAAAAACATGTTCAAAATTTTGTTCATTGGAATTTTATTCTCGGCTTATTTCTTTTATGTATTTATAGTAAATACCTAAAAGCCTAGTAAATACCTAGTTATAGTAATATTTTAGGTATATAAATAAATATTATTGATACTATATTTTTAATACTTCTTCATTTGTTCTAATCTCAAAAAAGTAAAAGCAATTTTTGAATCAATAAAGTAAATAAAATTATAATGATAATTTTAGTTCTGAGACTTATCCCAGAATGTTTTGTATATATTTTGTCGGGTATGCATCATAGACATGGTATGCATCGACTGTCTATTTCTTCAGTGCCCAATGCTTACAATAAATCAATTATCATCTTTTAAATTTTACCCACATTTTTGCCTCAATAATTTCCACTAAATTTATCAAGGAAGTTATGAGTTAATATATAGCATGCATATTAATTTGTATCTATTTATGTATTGTAATAATAACATAACTATAACCGCTTGTGTGACTGGGTATGCTTTTGAATTCCGTTAACCATGTATATATGCAATGGCTAAACCAACAAATTAAAATATCTACAGTCTAGGTAAAAAATAACATGATATTTTTCTTCAAACAGATGAACAGGATGGAAGAAGATTTTGGAATTGTGGACAGATCACAAAAAAGTAGTAATGCTCATCAAGGGAATGACATTAATAATAGGAGTACTCCCGACAACAATCATCTCCACCCTCATGATGATAATCATTGTATGTATGCAATCCATGACGCAATCTCCGGTTCCTTTTCTATTATTTCCTATTATTTTTCACAATCATGCTTAAATTTTTCAATAAATGTAATGCACCTACCTATCTGCTATAAATATATGACTATGCATTTATCTCTATGTAAATTATAACTCGGTAGCATATTTGATTTTAAACAAACAGAAAAAAAAATTAAAGTTCACAATACAGACTAATGTAATTACGCTTACACTTGAAAACCTACCTACCTGCGCTTTAAATTTTGCTATTTGTTTAAAGTGTGAGGGTTACTTTTTGCTACTCTTTAAATTATAACAATGAGATTAATTTAAACATTTGAAATTATGCCATTTGCATATTGTGTGACTGTATTGCACTTTATAATGAATAGATTCTAGGTCCGGAAGTCCCTCTTCACCCATTTTCAGGAAGAAGGGTAGTTCTGCTAGTCAGTCTAGTTTGGAATTTGGTAAAGGTGAAAGCAGATCACCTTCACCTGGGATTGAAATGTTGAAACATGCTACCACTGGCAATGCTGCTACGGGGTCAAATACCAAACAGGGTCAGCAGCTCACCCCTGGTCAAAGCAATGTGAAGAGAAGTTCAGAAGATAATGACACTTCCGGTGGGGATAGTCATATTAATCTTCCTCAGGTAATAAAATATGATACAGAAAAAGGAGACAGTCTTTGTAAACTTTTCTAAGCATTTTATTAAATTTGACAGCGTTTCGTTGTAAAATATCTTGGTTTTCGAGAAACGAGTAATCTCTGGGGGATAAGGTACACTCGACGTCCAGTAGATGAAATGGTCTCATCAGCTAAAACGGTCCTTACAACGAGTCCTGAAAAAGCTCTGGCCCTTCTCAAAATGGAAGTGACTGAAGAAGGTATTTTAGTTGGGGCAATGCCACAAAACACAAATCCTAACTTTCCAAATGGAAAATTTGCAATAGAATCCATATCATATGGAGTACAAGATCTAGTTTACACAAGAGTTTTTGCAATGATTGTGGTCAAGACGGATGGTAATCAATCAGAAGTGAAATTGTCCCAGTTGGCTAAAATTAATGATCAGCAGAATTCATCAGGGAGTTCAGCCGAGCCTGGAACTTTACCTTTCAGGTGTCATGCTTTTGTTTGCGACAGTAGGCAAACAGCAAGAAGACTTACTTATTCATTAGCCTCAGCATTTGAAGTATTTTCCAAAAAAGTTGCTTCTGGCAAGATCTCTGCTCCTAAGCCGAAGAAGTTTGCTATAGACCTTCGACCTACAGAAGAGATTGAAGCTGAGATGGATGATTCTGAAGCCTAAGAAGGTGTAAATATATTCAATCTACCTTGTTAACATTTATGACCTTAACCGTATTTGTGTTTTGAGTATTTCTTCTTGTCAGAGTTTTGGTTTAAGTTTGTCAGTTTGTTTTAATAGTTAACTGCAGCTTTCCAGTTGTATCATTATTTTAGTTTGAAGATTTATTTTATAATCATAATCATAATATATTATAGGGCTGTGCAAAATACATGGAATCAAATTACAAATTACAAAATTTCGCCAATGTATTTTAAATACATTGGCGAAAAACGTCTTCAAAATACAAAATACCAAAATACATGTATTTTGTATTTTGAAAATAAAAAATACATTTTTCTACTTGAAAATACAAGCATTTTTTCGTTTTTAAATACAAATCAAAATTTTTTCTATTAAAACATAAAAAAATAATTTAATGATTAATTGAGTCATTTTAGCCCGAGCCAGGGCTTATGAGATCATCATGTCCGTGTGTCTGTGTGTCTGTGTGTCCGTGTGTCTGTCTGAC
>JAQFZZ010000072.1:0-38049 GCA_034696405.1 Isotoma caerulea | reverse complement strand
AGGGTACTAAAAAGGTCACAAGCTCAATTTTGCTGTTCTGACGCTCCTTTGTTACACCATTTACTAAGGTTTATTTAAATATTTTGTTTTGAATCTCATGAAAAAAGTAGAAAAGCCTACGATTTTCTCAACTTGCATTATTCGAAGCTAAAATTGGGCTGAAGAATGTAATTAAATAAACTGAATGCGATTTCTTGAAAAGTTGTATTTCTTGATGGATTAAATCCATCTTTAGAATTAGAATGTCTATAGAAAATCTTGCTATTCAAGTCACAACTTATCAATTCAGGTAATTTTTATTCATAAAAACAATCAATAAACGGGACATTAAGTGGATGCGTACACCAAGTTTCATGTATTACATTATTACAACACGTATTCTTCACTGACACAACCAGAACGTTAACTCATTATAGCCATGTTGATTATCAATTAAACTTGCATGGCAAAAGTTGCTGATTTGTTCCATCAAACTTCAATTGGTAGAAGAAGCATCTCTCATTTCGTCACAAACCCTTTCACCTCTACTCGCATCTCATCAGTATTCATGTGCAATAATCGAAAATCTAGCTTGGATTAAGTAACGCATATAAATAAGGATGACTGGTAGCTAGAAAAATCTTGCGTCAATTAACTAGATCAAATTAAAGCAAAAAACCAGTCATACTGATCAAATGGCAGTCATAAAAAAGTAACTGTCGGTTGTCTCATTTCGAATTACAATTTTATAAACCTCTTCTATTTATGACTGACTGTCTGAAAGATGACTGAATTTGTTCGCATATCTATTTGATTGTATAATAGTACAAAAATGATAGTGGTTCAACTAGTAAATGATATCCAGTTCATACAATTCTGAGATGCGATTCATGCGATTGAAGAATGTATTCAGATGATGAGGTCGGTAAGTCTGAATTGGGCATGATTTAACCTAACAATCCCCTCAAGTCATACGCATGATATGAAAAATCGCCCTCAACACCGATACAACTTTTTTTTATTTAAGTATTGTTAAACTTACTACAACCACAGTATGCTTTGGGCTTTAGAGTGTTTGACCTGGGACTATATCTACTTGTTGTAAGCCTAAAATCCATTTGTGCATTTTCGACTGAAGATTGCTAAGATTTGGTTTTAGGTTTATAACAAATTTGTTAGGTATATATAAAATAAAATAACCCCAAACAAGTCTGACAAAGTTGCAATTTCATGGTTTCAGTGTTTTTTGTAAAACTTTTTTAATAGAAGATGCCACAACAGTGTATTACGCTGGTATTATGGTCTGGTCATCTTCTTGTGGGTTCGTTCTTTGTTCATCCCAGTCCTAATCAACAATAAAATTCTGTCTGTAATTCTGGCTTTCAAGGAAATTGAGATGTGACCTTTCAATACATCATGAACATCAATGTGTCCAAATATTTTCCGTTTTCAGCAAGTTTTGTTTATTGTACTTTCGAAATAATACCCGTTCAATAATCTTTTTTTTTGTGATTTTAGATTTCTTCACGCACATTTTTAGCCTAGTTCAATCCTTCAATCAGCACGATCAATTACTATTATATTTACGGTTTCTTCTACATTATTATGCGTGTTTTAATCAAAGGAAGTGTCTCCCTTGACTCCGTTTACACATTGGCATCTATAACTGGATTTACCTTTCTAGTACTAAATGTGAATTTATTTCCCATTGTAAATTGCTCGAACGGGGAACTTTATAGTTCTACAGCTCAGCTACAGAAGTTAGTTACAATTGAGAATGAAATTATAATTGATGCAGTGCATGACTATATAGCCAGCCTGGAACGCAGACTTCAGTTGGCTAAAGTGTAAGTTAAGAGTTTGTTTTGGATATTGGTAAATTGCTTAAGATATACATGGTATTGATATTGATATTTTTTCTAATGTTTAGATATCTCAAGGATCAACATGACTTCTTAATTTCTGACAATAAAAAAATGAGAAAAGTTACGCATCTAAATGATAAAAGCACAAAACCTGCAGCATTAAAAGATCGTAAGTTGTCATCATGGGGAAAAACACATAAATTAACAGTACCAGAAGCAGTTTCTTCAGACCCACTTCGGGCATTTAGATTGATCAGAAGATTTGTTCAAGATTTACCTAAATTTGAGAAGGATCTAAGAAATGACTACGAAAGAAGTATTATATAATAATCTGTCCTCTTCTGTCATTGTACAAAGTTTCATGAGTTCAAAGTTAACAGAAAATGTTCTTTCTAGAATTTTTACGCATTGGTGAGAAGGTCAGAAAAGAGTTAAGTTTCCCCAGTCAACTGGATTTAAATGCTGCAACTGAAGGGCTTCTTAGAGTACAGGATGCATACAATCTGGACGTTAATGAGGTATTAAGCATTTAATGATTTAATGCAATTTCGTTTTAATTTATCTTGTATCATTATGAAAACGACGCTGCTTGAGAGCAAGTGTTAGGAAATGTGAAACGAAAAAATTATTATTTTGTAATCCTTAGTTAGTTTTGATTTTTGGAGCAAGCCAAACAGAGATACAAATATGTTTCCTTCTTTCATTTTGGAAATCGAACTTAATTTGATTTTATTCTAAATATTTCAGTCATCAAAATAATCAAAAATTCTTTAATAAAATCTTTAAAATAATTCATTAATGGGGCATTATTAGACAAAGTATTCCAGATTCCAGACTGAAAAAGATGGAGAGAATTTTTCATAGTCACATAGTCACAACATCATAAGTGTGGTACTCACAACAATTTATTGTTTTTGCGACGAGACCTGCATAAGCTTACCATTTTTGCTATCGTATTTTTAAACCGGACGTTGGGTCGTCGGGCGCAAATAAACCTTTCCTAACCTCGAATGAATGAATCGACTTCCCTACCGCTAGGGCCAGGATTAGGATTGTTTTTAAAGTTTACATTAAATTTTCAATAGGAGAAAAATGAGAATTTTCGTATTGGATTGCATCGACCTAATTCTGCTTTAGAAATTAAAAATCATTTGTTTGATTTCTTTGTATAGATTGTTTGTTTCGTATTCTGTTTTCATGAAAAATTTTACTCAAAAGCTCTTATCTTACGCTGATATTTTATTTTGTTTCCTTTGGTCTATTCTTAAAATACTTTCAATGCCTTGTGGCAAGCAATAACTATTTCTCATTGCTATTCTCGATTTACATAAGACTTACAAAGCAGTTGATATGTTCTTAAGATAAGTCCTAAACAAAAATCAATCAAAGATGAAAACCATCGTAGCTCTTCAATCTTTTTGCCTGCAATAAAAGAAGTAAAATCAATTAAATTGAGTCATCATTAACTTTAGCCAATTAGCCTTCATCTTAATTTGACATAACATCGATTGAAACATTTTTTTCAGTTTACTCAGGGGATATTTGAAGATATTTCGACCAATTCATCATTGAATGCAGCGGATTGTTTTTTAATTGGGACTTATGCTCTTAATGCAAACATTTACACCCGTGCTATTGAATGGCTGGAGCGATCATTTTCCCTTGTTACAGGCAAAGACGATATAAGTATCTCAAAAGATGAAGTTTTGGAACGACTTGAAGGGGCTATTTTACAGGTAAACATATTAAATGTATTCCTAATTAATTAGGTATATGGGCATATTCGATATCCCTAGAAATAACACATTACTTTAACTTAAGAAGATAAGGATTTAATTCCAAAAGAAATTAGGTTGAACGTTATGATGTGGTTACCTTTAATTTTTCAAAAAGATTTTGATATTTGTGAATTTATTCGTTTACAGAAGTATAGATTGCTTCTTTAAAAATCTTCAAAAAGGTAGCGTAAGCTTTGTATTATTATAGTTGGAAAGGATTAAGTGTTTATTAAAGGAACATAGTATTTTTATGAAGTAATTTTCATAAATTACAACATTTCCAATCATTGATTAATCCTTTATAGTCAGACAGGTCAACAAGTTCAACTTGTTAAAACTAAAAGATTAATACGTTTCATTCCTGTCACCATTGATGAGACGTAATTAAATTAATTTAACGTACACATTAATGAAATTATGTAATAATTTATGATTCATAAATTTACTCAGCACAATAAAGCATGGCATTCATCCTCCGCAAGTAATCCTTACGTTTACCAAGAACCCGTTGAGAGAACACGAGGAGACCGAAAATCCAACAAAAGGAGAACAAGGGTGCTAGACAAACAATCACATAAACTTTACGAGACAAAGCCTAGTTTCATGGATCTCATTAATTTTGCTGCTCTTTGCCGGGGGGAGCAACTTCAGGTTTTTTTAATACTTTTTATTCAATAGCTGTTTAACTTAATGAATAGCCTGACTTTCTGTAACAGTTACCCAATGGGCAACAAATTGTGTTATATCTTTCAGACAGCTAAAGCACAAAAAAGCTTGAAATGTTGGTATGCCAAGCACACTCCGCAATATATGCTTCAAAAAATCAAGCTAGAAGTCCTTCATGAAAATCCACCAGTTTTTCAAATACATGATGTTTTATCCGATAGTCTGATACAAGATATTCAGAGATATTCTCAATCTTCGTTGTCTCGCTCTAAAGTTCATGGGAAAACAACGGAAGGCCACAAAATTGTATCGGCATCTCGAACGTCTACCTCGACTTGGATAAGAAATCCAGGTGTAGTTGCAAAGCTTTCAAACATTTATCATAAATTACAGCCTGTTCTTCAATTGAATTTGGGAGCTAAAGACGCATGTGAAGATTTTCAAGTCACTAGTTATGGAATAACTGGACATTATAATCCACACCAAGATAATATTCTAACCTCGGAGGTACCTTTCTGCAACTTTTTCTGTTTTACAGTAGTAATAAATTAATAATAATAATTAATACAAATATAAAAACATGGACATTTTTTCAACTAAGCATGCTTCTGGAATGAGTCCTGAAGAACTCAAAAAAGGGGATAGGATTGCAACTTTAATGTTTTATGTGAGTAATGTTTAAGAACAGTTGAAGCTTCTTTAATTTTAATATTTTAACTACCATATGTCTATATTTATTTCTTCAGCTCTCAGACGTTGTCAAAGGTGGGATGTCAGCATTCCCCAGAATAGGCGTTGCTGCAAAACCCGTCAAAGGGTCTGCTTTGTTTTGGTTCAACATGAAAAGAAATGGAGATGCTGATCCACTGTCGTTGCATGGAGGTTGTCCTATTCTACTTGGTCAGAAATGGATTGCAAATCAGTGGATTCGATCTAACTCACAGATGTTCACCAGAAAATGCGGCTTATCTCGCGAGACATTTTAAGATTAATTTTAGCGACAACCTAAAGCTAAACATAGTTACCATTGAACATTTACAATATTCATGAACTCAATAAAATACTCATAAATGCTTTCTTTAATAATTTGTGTTCATTCTAAATGAATGATGTTAAATAACCTGTGATGGAATTAAAATATTTAGGTAAGAATGGTTTTAAATAAAGAATGATTACGACAATATTTACCAGAGAAATTTCAATTCGTTTTAATTATTGCAATTCATAGAAACATAAAATTATGTCTTATATTTTTGACACGACAGTTTAGACAATATTGAGACAATTTGTAAAACCGGAATTCAGATATACGATTACATTTAGTAGTTACTTAATAATTAAATCACCTTTTGTTTAAGAAATCTTTACATTTTTTTAAAATGTAAAAATTTCTTTTAAATCAATCTTCATTTGCATTACAACTGCCAAAAATTTAGTTCTTTTCACTATCCTCCTTTAGAGTCACGGTTCGATTAAAAACCAGCTGGAAAGTTAAAATACATTTTATTAAAACGATAGACCTTAACTGTTGAGCTATCTTAACAGAAATATGAAACATACCCGAGACGTTGTGCTGTCAGGATCTACTGTAAAGAAACCAGTTCGTTCAAACTGGTACTGAGTAAATGGTTTTGCTCCAATTAAATGCTTATCAGCGAATGCTTCTTCAATTTTCAAACTGTCTTTATTACAATCAGACAAAAACCCACCAGGAACCTCTTCTGAATCTTCCGGATTTTTGTGATTAAACCTGTAAATTATTGAATAGTTGATAAGTATTATTGATACGGTGACTTTATAAAATAAATTCGATTTCGAGTCTGGTCTTACAGTCTTTCGTAAAGGCGAACTTCTACTTTAACTGGGTCTGAAACCCACTGGATAAATCCTTTAGGCTTGGTAGTTTCCCCAATTTTCTTACAAGAAGCAACAATTTCTGTTATATCTCCAGCACTATTTGTGACAATATTTTCACAAGTAAGAACTAATCCAGCGTGTCTTAGACCAACCGTCTGATCTTTGGAAAATCGTTTGTATCCTTTATCAGCTTTCTAGACGAGTAATTAAATTTTTTATCAGTAACTGAACTAAGAAACTAAAAACAATAACACAAACTAGATAATTTTTCATTAACAATTACCTCTCGAAAGTCACTCCTCTCGATGAAAATGACATTCTTCAGTACGACATCATGAGTCTTTGATTTACTATCGGACGGAAAATCTGGTACAGCAATTTTAAAATTGTCAGGGAAGGGGAAGTCTTTCAGCGTTATTTTTATTGGTTCAAGCACAACCATAGTTCTCGGTGCGGTTATGTTAAGTACGTCTCGAACACAAGCTTCTATCATGGCCGGTTCAACCATTATAGTAGCGCCAGTAATTCCCATTCTCACACAGAAATCATTCACAGCTTCTGGGGGAAAGCCTCTACGTCTGAGAGCAGGAAGTGTAAACAACCTCGGATCGTCCCAGTCTATTCATAAATCGAATGAGGAATGAGATATCGAACTGAATTTTCAAATCATATTTAAGAAATAAAAAATGAAAAAAAATTCTTACCCTTGACAATTCCTTCAGTAATAAGTTTGGCAATTTTTCGCTTAGATACTACAGTATAGCACATATTCAATCTCCCATATTCCCATTGAACTGGAACGTACGTCTCTACTGCTTCACATAACCAGTAATAAGATGATCGTCTGTTCTGGAATTCCTTGGTACACATTGAGTGAGTGATGTTTTCAAGGGAATCACATAAGCAGTGAGTAAAGTCGTAGGTTGGGTAGATACACCATTTGTCTCCACTTTTTGGATGAGGTACATATCGAACTCTGCATTGACACAAAAAGTAGATTTCATTAGATAATGGATAGTAAAATTATTGTAGCATTTTAAACTATTAATGATTAATGCACGTTAAAACAAGTAGCCATATTAAACGAGTGTGGTGGACAAATATTCATTTACCTGTAAGCTACTGGATCTTGTTTTCCTTCTTCCAAGGTTATCTTCATACGCAAAGTTGCAGCTCCCTCATCAAACTTACCATCTTTCATATCCTGAAAATGGAAAAAGACAAGTGCATATCAGCATTCTATAACAGATAAATACATTGAGTAAGAAATATCGCCTTCGTTAACTTACCTCAAACAACTGTAAATTCAAATCAACAGATCTATCTCTCCACGGAGAAGTCTCAGTAACGAATCCCTTCATTTGATCAGCAGTCTGGTGGCAAACATATGCTAACCCTTTCTTGATAAGAACTTTCGCAAACTCATACAATTGATCAAAATTGTCTGATGCGTGGGTTATCTGTGCAGGTTTGTAACCTATTAAAATTGTAATGTTACCAGATTTAAGAGAAAAGTAGTAACAACGAATACTATTAAAACTACGATTTAACTCTATCATAGGATAACTTACCGAGCCAGTCAACCATTTCATGAATGCTTCGGAAAAACCTTTCTTCTTCCTTTTCCGGATTTGTATCATCATACCTCAAAAAGCAAATTCCATTATGAGCTTTAGCGTAACCAAAGTTTATGTTTATGGCTTTGGCGTGCCCAATATGCAAAATACCATTCGGTTCTGGAGGAAATCTAGTGCGAACCTTAGATGTAAATCAAAGCCAAATTAAACTCCTTTTTAGAAAATGAAACGAGGTTAGACATAATTGTGAACTTAAAAAAATCTCACCTGTCCACCAGTAAGTTTTACGTGCTTATTCAACAAATCAAGAGCAATGTCAGATGTTGGATAACCTTCAGTAGTGTAATTTTCTCCTGGTTTATGAAACTGAAGTTTCTTCAAGCTAATCATGATTCTTTCTTGAGGAGTTAAACCATCGTCTTCAGTAGCTATTTATTTCAACATGGCAGAAGAAAATAAAAATACTTGCGTTGAAGCTCAAATGTTTAATTTTTCGAAAGCTTACCCTTTGTTTCGTTTTTTGCCGAAACGGCATCACCTTGTGGTTTTTTGCTAGCGTCAGATTTTTTCTCCTTCTGTTGAGGTTTTTGATCTTCGTCAGTTTTGGGTCCAAGAAGTTTAATTACTTGCTGATCTACTTCAGTTTTCACTTTTCCTCCATCTGCCCAGCACATTCGGGGAAGACTTCGAATGTATCCCAACAGCACACCATTATTGAATCGATACCTAAATCAGGATCAGGAATTACATTCTCAATGTGACCACTATCTAAAAAACAATATTATCATACCGTTTCTCCAGTAATTCCTTTTCATGATGTTTAATAGCACCTTGGACAACTCGTACGATTTCATCATCACTGACATTAATTCCGACGCCGCAGGTTTCTTCGAATTTCGGAATATTTACTTCGGATTCTTTTAAATTATCCAGTAAGTACTTCAAAGCAGCTAAATAATTTCATATATTGATTAAAACATCTGCAACGAATACTTTTAGTTTTAAATGAGAATTTTTAATATTACGTTTACCTGTAAGTCTAGTCTCAGTGTCTAGTTTTTCCTTACTGATACATTCGACCAGGAAAGGCAGATGCTTTTGAGTTGCTGGTTTCAGCTTTGTTACCAACAGGTACAGGAGATTAGCTTGCTTCTTGGACGGTACAATATCATTATTTAGTTCTTGAAACTACAATCACAAAATAGTTCATCAAAATATACTAAATTTAAACCTGCATCGATTGAATTTACCAAAAGTCCAGCTTCCTTGAACACTTTAGTTAAAGCGACATTTTTGGCAGTCTCTTTGGCTTTTGATTCTGTCATTTGAAACAACGAAATCAATTCTTCCGGTGTCATTGGATCTAATTTATCCACTTTAGACTTAATTTCCATCGCCTTCTTACTGTAACCGCTGCTTACGTTTAAACTCTCCATTGCCATTTTAGAAGTCCAAACACTAAAAACCATAAATGTTTAGAAAAATATAACGACAATTTTAGAACTGGATATGTACGATTTATGAGACACGAAACCATAGAATAATATGTAGTATTAATGAGATAGATGGATGATTAGGATGATGTAATTCTCATATGTGGTGAATATTATTGTTAGTGTTTTAAATTCATATTGCGAATCTCAGCAGAACTCGGCCATCGGTACTTTAAAACTAAAACCCCTAGTACGAATTATGAGATACAAAAAGAACCTGCGAGATACTTGGCTATGCCTACATTACTGTTGACTGTGCCAGTCAAAAAGTGAAAAGTGAATAGCTGTCAAACATATGGATAATGTGTGATGTTAATATTATGGAATATTATGGATTACTAATGTGACTGACAACAACATCAAACATAACATTAAATGACCAATATATATATATGCGAGAAAAAATATAAAAATGCAAAATCTTATGCAATGTAATAATAATTTTTCATACCAGATTCAAAACCCCCAACAAGTGAAAAAACGACTGTATAAATGTAGTTTTTGAAGAAGTAGACAGGTTGACACAGCGTTTGTTTATTTTTGACGAGCCAGCGTTAATCGCTGAATGAGATAACCCCTGCCAGCAAAATACCACGAGGAGTAGAAGAATATGGAATTGGAAATCTGCTGAAATCGTCCTTTAATCCGTCCATAAATCCTAGTAAACCAATCTCGTCACCTTTACAGCAAGTTGAGTAAAATACAAAATATATTTTTTATAGACGATCCCTACTAAGCCGGTTCATCAATCTGTTCCGAAGTTGGGGGCAAATGAAATTGAATATGTTTAATTGGAGCGGGTAGAGAGTACACCCATAGAGTAAAAATCATAGAGTAAATTGTAACCGCGTCCAACCAACGCAAACGGATCCTTTGCTTCAAAATAGAGAAAAACCATGGGATTGATTTTGGCCCAAGTTTCTCTGTGTGCTCTGTGCTCACTTCTGATTTCTCATCTCACCACACTCTTGAAATTGTTGTTGTTCACTCATGTTCCTCAAACATGAGGATTTTAAAGTTACATTTCTTTTAAAATAAATATATCGAAATTTCACATTTTTAAAAAATATACGATTTAATTCATTACACGCTGTTACTTTACATTTCATGTGATTGAATAGGCAAATGTATCATTGATCATTGTTCCTCTTTCAGATATTTGAAATTGTGAATTAAATTGTGAAATGTTTGTTTTTATCTCATCTCATTTGTGCATTTGTATTCTAATATTATAAATTAACAAGACATCGCAATTTGTAAGTTTGATTTAGAATTGAAAATATTTCTTGTTTTATATTTCTTGTTGTTTGCTGTTCTCTGTAAATTCTTGTACTTTCCATAAACTTCACTTTTTCTCAAATTGTAACTGCTAAGTAAATTTCATTTTTTACTTAAATAATTTGTAATTGTTAATTGCTGAGTGTGCATGCAAGTATGTAAAAAGTTGAAAGGTAAGCTATTGCTTGCATTGATTGTAAAAAACGCTTATACACTGTCACTTAATACATAATATCAACTATCAATATTTTTTTATCAAAACAATAAATAACTTACACGCAAAGGTGACAACTCACTGCCACTGATAGTAGTGAAAAGTAAAAAAATATTAACTAAAGACTTAACAATTTAGGAAAGAGAATAGAAACATGGCTTTTGGTAAGTAAAAATGTCTTGGATGTCCCTATTTTATTTTATAATTTCTGTGTTTTGTTCTGTCCAACTTGTAAAACTAAACTCAAAACTGTAAGTCATAAGTCATAAGTACAAAGTAGTAGTAGTAGTTCAAGGATGTAATTGTCAATTCACAATTCATTGGGAATTAATTGTAAAACTATGACTAGGTTCTCTGGGTAGAAATAATATTAAACCCAGGAGCTGCAGATATAAACCAGCGGGGGTACTTCACATTATTAATACAATTGTATTTGTTAGTATTTACTATGCTTTATGTTTATGTATGTGGTGTTTGCGAAATTATGTATTGTTGTATTATGAAGGTTGTGTTCAATGCTATAAGTATTTTAAGTTTGAGTTAAACAGGTCACTTCACACTTGAAGTTCACGGCCAACGGTACACGACTAACCACTAGTTTGAAACTAAAAGGAAAAGAAACTATTTTGGTGTAGTTTGATTAAATTAGTCATTAAACTGATGTTTGCATTTTTCGTTCAAACGTTTGCAATTTTTGTTTTGGAATTAGACTATGCACTTTTCACGTTTGAAGAGTTTAAATTAGACAACGAATTTGTATATTCTATGAAAAATCATATAGATCGTTACAAGTTGAAAATATCTTTCAAGCACGTTGACGTTTTTGCTTATTTGAGATATTCAAAGCTTATTAAAATTATTAACTTTATTTGACATATTCATGAATTTTTCCGTATTTTCATAGCAATGTTTTTCTTGTGTTTAAATGTTTCCATAATTTTGCTACGGCCATCGGACTCATTTTTCTTTAGCTAGAGCTAGGGTTTCTTCTTGCTTTGAGTTTAATAATAAATTATTATAACTTAATGTTGATGTTGATGACTCAGATTAACAGATATTAAATTATTTTGTATTTTTGCTACCTTTGCAATTTTAGTTGAAGCAGCATCTCGTTGTAGATTTGGCGATTTCGAATCTGCAGGTCATATCAGGAAGGACGAGAAATTAGATCTCGTGATACCTGAATATCGCTACTTGGTCGACTTCCATAAGGAGGATAGTGACATGGCCGGATTAGACCATTCAAACGTAACAATTGTGGACACAGACGACATACCGTTTAGTTCAAAGCAAAGATTTGCCTTTGTGGAAGGTGGACAGGCATACATACTCAATTTGTTGCCCGGAGACTCAGAAGAAGTTCTTACGTTGGCTCCAGGGGAAAGTATTGAGATTCCAAAGTCAGAACCACCTGATCAGTCTGAAGACGAGCAATCAACTTCAATTCAGCACTGCTTTGTGTACCCTCCGTGTGAGGATCTCCCTGAAACAGAAAATGTAAGCCTTGATGATGAACAAGCCCGTGCTGTTGCTAGCCTTTTGGAGTTCCATAATCAGATGGCAAGTCCTTTCGGTAATAGTAATAGTGGTGTAATTGGTATCAATGGATCGACGAGTACTTCAGTCATCACCCCAAGTATAATAAAACAAGAATCTCAGAGTCAAGAATATGAAGAGGTAAATGAGATTAAAAGTGACCAATTTTCTATACTATCAAAATAGTCACAATACGATTGCACATGCTAAATAATAATTTATTTCATGTTTAGATTCTACCTCACTCTCACTCCGTTATAGGTTTGGACCCTTTGGCAATCAATGAGCCAAAAAAGCCTCCGCTAAAAACCTACAGTCGGCGAGGGAAGAATACAGAGATACCACCAATACCCATCGCACCGGATTGTAAAATTAAGCAAGAACCAAATGTGATGCCCAATTTCAAAGGGTCAAGAACTCCAAGAAACCAAAAATTCCTTCCGACGGTACCACAAGGTGTGTAATGTAGCCATTAGCAGTTAAAATATACATTCCTCATCACTATCAGGAATTATATTTTGACCAGGGTAAATTCAGCTTTGGAAGTTTTATGATGGTTTTTATATTTTAGATTTTCAACTTCCTCGAAGAAAGAGACGCTGTGTCGTTGATGCCGTTAAGGTCATTCCGACAAGTGAGTTCAAGCAGCAGCTGTTAGATACGTCTGATATTGTACAAAAGAAAATTGACTGTGCTCCGCCTAACAAAAAAGCAATGTATTATTTAACGTACGGTGGAGTGGGAAAATTTTTTGCGTATCCTGGTAGGTCAAAGTTAGAATCATATTGGTTAAAAAATATACCTACTATACGTTTCACATGTTGTAAATTATAATCACAATTTCAGGAAGGAAAGTTCAGAGTGTGCCTTTGGCAAAGTTGTTTTTCAGTCGGTTGACAATGACAACAGAGCCAAAGTCTACTGTTACTATGGTGGATAACAAGATAGAACCTTTGCCATCTGATCTAAGTAAGTGATGTCGATATTTCTCTAAAAGTTGAAATCAACAAAGTTTAAAAATAAGTTGATACTTTTATTAAAAAAGGAACACCTGGAATGAATGATTCGGATAAACTTTCTGAAGTTCAATCTCGATCTTCACCCCTCTCTATTCAAATGTTCAATGATGCTGTTGCAAAAAAGACGGCAACCTCCTTTGACAATTTTTGTAAAGGAATGACAGTAAGTTGATTTGATTAGTATCGATGCATCTGTTTTATTAAGCTGTAACTAATAGAGTTTTTATAAAAATGTAATTTTAGAAGCCCCCAAAGTATGAGTACAAGAGAAAGAAGAAAGTAGACCAGTTAGAGTCCAGTACGAGTGATACCCCGACTTCACAAATTATTTCTGTAGATTGGGATGACAAGTCAAACACGATAATTCCAAGTGCAACAGTAGGCTCTAAATGTAGTGTGATGGTCAATGGACCTCAAGCTGACCCATTAGAAATCTCTGACCCTGTAACAACAGAAAATCGTCTTGTGTGCACTTTGGAAAATGATACGCTAGTTATAAAAAACGAAATGGGTTCTGATCCTCAGCCCGCAGAAATTTATGTCGATGCAAACCAGGTAATGTTTTATTTCTTAATCGTAATTACCTTATGTCATTCCCACTTTATGTTTTACTAAACTGGTGCTTGTTTGTTTGTGCTATCAGGACTCTGAAGGAGTCCACTCAAACTTCCAAATGTTAATCGCAGCTGCTGAGCAGCATAATAGCTTAAACCCAGCCCCTGATTCAAATGCACTTGCAGAGGCAGGTCAAGCTAGGGTCATGGAAATTAAAGAAGAAGAAGATGAAGATGGAAATAAAACAGACGTAGTATATTGTACCAATGAAGAAGTGGAGCAGCTAATAATATTTGGCTCAAACGGTGAACGATATCGTGTAACGACATCGACTGAAGGGGAACTAACACTGTGGCCAGAAGCAGAGTGTGACACGAACTAGGAATGAACTTCTGAACATTCTGGTGTTAATTGAACACTGAAAATGAATTTGTGCATATTATTGGATAGTTACGTTTTGAACAATGACTAGTTTATTTTGACTCTTCATTCAGGTGAAGTTATGGAATCGTATTGACGAAAAAATGAAAACGAACAGGGAAGTATGACTTATTGTTTTTGGTTTATATCGCATATTATTAAGTTGTGAAGATAATTTAGCGTACCTGTAGCGAAATTAACGGATATGCCCTGTGGCTTAAAACCAAAGTGTAACTAAAATAATTGTGAAAACTTATCGCTGATATATTGTTTTCTCGACGTACACACGAGGTCAGAAATTATGCATGGTCATGTATGAATGTCTTATAGCGATAATCTATTTCTTGTATCTTTTTAATAGGTTTACTGCTTTGTGTGTTATTGTTTCGTAGATAGTATTGTTGGAGTCGTAAACTTAGTGACATTATAATCTCTGATCTCGAGTGGCTTTCAGATGTTGAAGTGTATGCAAAACTCTATATATTATACATTGATTTTAAATAGTGTTTTTAACAGATTAGACAAACTTTTCAAAATCAAATGATTACCTTGTAATGTTTGAAAATTGTTGCGGACAAAAATTGACTATTATTAACGGCCGAAGAAACACGAATTCCATTTAAAACCATTGACAAAGTAAAATAAAATTAATTCTAAGCAAACTACCTTACAGAGATATAATTTAGTGACATTGGTAAATCGCTGAGTTGCAAGGTTTTTAAGGAAAGTTATGATTCTCAACTTCGATTATATTAGGTTTGTAGTTAAAGACCAAAGCGTATTAGTGTTAGTCGATTTAAACGACTTAAATTGTTTTGGAAACTCGATTAGACTCAATGAAATTTAAGAAATTGATCTTATACTGAATAATTTTTATTATCATTGTTCTTATTATTGTTATTTTCATGGTATTATAATTATTGTATAGGATTTCAATTTTAAACTTCATCACAACAGAGGTTTATCTATATAATCTTCTAAATAAAATATTAATAAATCAGTTTCACAAACAATTAATTCTTAACGGAATCTACATAATAGATTGATATTAAATTCTTATCATTAATCTAATTATTAAATTAGTACTTCGCATCAGAACTTTTACACGACGGAGGGTTACATATCGGACATGGGTACAACAGCATGCGAAACTTTCAATAAACACCTACTATGCTATAAGTCGCATATCTGTAGCACCTTAAAGAAACTCGATCGAGGAAAGTGTAGTAAAGTTAATAGCTAATTTTGAATAATACAGTTGACTAAAATTAATCTAAACTTTGTGCTTACAGTTTTTGTTTTAAATAATTTATGTATGATTTCCGTTATTATTATGTCTTCTGGATTTGCTATTATATGCTGCAACTGCGGTGGAGACGATATTAGATAGTTAACTATAACCCTACAATATTATTTGAATCGTCATAATGTATTTTTTCTACTACTATAGTAGCTTTGATATTTGTATCTTTTGAAAATCCAGATAAGAATAAGTTTGAAGTTCTTTTATGCTACTCCTGTGTATAGTAGAGATGAGTTTAGTTACATGGAGAGTTTACCTTTTAGTATTATTATTAGTAGCGTTTTCCCTAGTTGAAAATGGAAACGCTGCGTTGACGAGAATTATGAATTAAGATATTTATATTGAAGCCAATAATGCTCCTTTCTTAGAATAATAGAAGAAAACTTGGAAAGTAAGTCAGGAGAGTTTGCAATTCTCTTGACGGAATTTTGCATATATGGATTTATCCTTGACACCCGTAACGACTCTTTTTGCATCCAGCACGAGCACGACAAACATTTCGAACATCTATCTAAAAATCTTCTCATTTACAACATACAACAGCATAGCATACTTAAGGTTAAATATATCGATGTCTTCTGGCAGAATGCATAATAACATAAGGTCTAACACATGTCCTCATTAATTGGCTATCCTCAACTAGCTAAATACATATTTAAAACCTCACTGATTACCTAACCTAACCTAATTGAATATAGAATTTAACTTGTAATTAATAATTAATTGAGTCAAAGGTCACCGTCGGTTACTAAAACACCAGGTCCAAACTTCAGATTCTTCTAAAGGCAACTGATTATGTGTACTGTACTACATAGTGGCATTAAAACTCATTTACAGATACAGTGTATTGTAATGAGATCTTAAATACATCTCGACATCTTTGTCCCTTGTCTATACTCCGCTTACTTTTATGTAACAATCATAATAATTGTGTAATATCATCAGTAACATATATCATTTTAATCAGAATTGAATGACAACAAAACGTCTTTATTTCCACCTAAGCTTGAGCCGTTTCTTTTCCCCAGGTGGAGAAAAGAGCGTGTAATACGTATATGTTGTTGTAACGGTTGTTGTGTCGTGATCGTGAATGTATTTAGTTAATACATGTACGATTCATTTGTGAACCTTTTAATCAAATTCAATTCAAACCTAACATCATCTCTCATTCACGGCTTTAATAAATCATAATCATCCTCAATCTCCATTTAATTTTGTTAGGACTTAATCCTTGTCTTGAAACTGCAACAAAGTTTGAATTTTGAAGGTTGCAATTAATACACCTACATAATATCCATAGTGTACAATGGTTTGGGGTAACAGTGTGTGATATGTTTGAATTAAATATGATGACATAAGGATTGGTTTCTTCATAAAAAAAATGTTAGAAAAAATTTTCGATTAAGACTTACAAAATTAATCGGTATAGACGGGACACGCAAATACAAAGACGATTAATTAGCCGTAGAGACTTAAAAAATCAAGAAATGCTTTTCGACAACTCAAACATCAAATATAATTAAAATTCAAACTTACTAAAAAGCACAAAAGAATTTTTTCATTGCAGATTTTTATAATCTCGGTTGCAATCGAATATTTGAATTGACATTCATAAAAGGCATAAACTATGTTCCGTTGTTTCATACTAATCTTTCTAATCAACCTGATATGCCAAACGTTTCCCAAAAGTTTCAATATTATTTTCTTGCATAATGTCAATACTATTGAATCGTTAGGAATAATTGTTATAAGGTAAAAGGTACTGTTGATTCTGTTGATGTTTCCATAACCTAGCTCTGCCAGATACTAACGAGCGGTCGCAAATTCTTCACTTCATTCCTCTATAACAAATAGGTAATCTCTGAATCTCTGGGGTAAGTATTTATGGGCCTTTTCTTATGGATTCTTCTGATGTTCTGACATGATATGATGGAAAACCATTATAAATAAGTAGAAATAACTTTTAAGAAAATACATGTTGTCCCTGGTCCTTACTGTTTGCATTACAATGCATAAGTTTGATTGACGGTTTTCTTAAATTTTTCCGTTAAAAAATTAGTTGTATTTGATCTTCTCTTGAAGAAATTTTCAGAATGCATACGTGTTTCAGAACAAGATATGGAAAGCCATATAGAATGATAAGGATATGCTCTAAATCTAAAATCTATCGAATGTTCAATGTCCGGTCCGGAATAAAACTCGCTGGGGTAAGTTTACTCTATTGTATTATTTAGATAACTGACTTCAAAATATGCATATTTCATGCTTTTAAGCAGCAGCAGGTAAATTCAGGTTTAGTGAGTGAATGAAGATGCATGATGAATGATGCATGTAAGTAATAAAGTCTAATATTCAAGTATTTATAATATGTATTGAATTGAGACAAAATTTAAGATATTTTAGGCAAGGAGACGACAAGAGTTTCGTTTCTGTATTAGCTGGAAAGCTGGAATATGTAATGATGCTATGTGTTGTGGTGTGATATTTGTTTTTTTTGCCAAACGTGGTCATTTTCGTTGCAACTGTAAAATGATAAATAGACGGGATTTCGTTCTGGACATAAAGTGAGACACGACCGCTCGATTTGTTGAACTGATTTTAAGGTACGTGTAAGTGGTGTAAGTTTAAGAATCAGCAGCACCCACATGGTGCACGAAAGCATTACGGATTGTTCTCAAACATAAATATCACTTAAGGCTTCACTAATTTTAAAACCATGAGCCGGTAGTCAGTTTGGATGTAAAGCCTCCCAGACCTTTTCCTACGACGTTACCGACTCTTCCTACAACGCTTGATGTGGCTGTCGTGAGTTTTGCCACATAATTTTCATCCTGTCCAGGAGGGTGTATGGGTCCTTTCGGACGACGATCTGCTTCATCAACACCTTCTCCACCCCTAATACAATATTATAGTATAATTAATTAAAGCAAAGGCATTAATATTAAAACGCTGTTTGAACAGGAAGTCGTAAGTGGTAAGTACTTACTCTCCTTCTTCTTCCCTTCGCGCACCCATCGTTAAAGCACATGTTGCCTCTTCTGTATTCATTCGATTAGAAACCGTTTGGTAGGTTTTGCTATTTAACTTGTCTTCCATCACTCCTTGCAATTCAAAATCTGAGTAGAGTTTCTGTGCACATGAAAAATATTGAATTCGCTTAACACTGTGTTGTTCTTTCATGAAAAATTGTGATACGATTCATGTATATCAATTAAATTACTTAATTACCTTGCAAATGTGGGCTAAACAAGTGCACTGATAAGGATGGAGTGCATGATCCAGCCGCTCGGACAACCAGCTACATAGCATTTGCATTTGTGAAGTATACCATTGCTGTTAAAAGAGTACATACGATTTATACGTCTAATAATACTATAATAGCCAATTCATGGGCCTAAATATCCTTAAAAATCGATCGATTACCTCGAAAAAATTTAGAATCCATAATTCATCAACAACTTTGCCACGAATTTGGTCCATGCAATTTCTAGTGAAATTGACATAAGCCTGTCCTGATTCTTTTCCTGAACCAGATACATTCTAGAAAGGAGAAACATATTTATTATATTTCAGCAAATCACAATGGTGTTCTAGTATCACAATAATTTAACAAAATTCACCGTAAAACTAAGCAATGAGCCAATGAGGCTCCCTTCATCGTATCTTCCCAATTTAGAAACTGTACTTTCTAAAACAGACACTAATTTCGCAATAAGTCCTTGAGTCATCCCCGCCGATGTCTTCTCAATCAAATCGTCAATCTTGGTATGGTACTGATGCTGTTTTAAATACAAATGTTATTAGATTAACAACTTTGAAAACTGAACATTTAAATGTTTATTGACTGAAAATTAAATAATTACTTACGACATCGATTCCATCAACAGCGCATAGCTTGAATGACTGATTCTTGGCATCGAGTATAACGTTAATCATAGCGCACATCTCTGTCGGAATGATATAGTCCGTTGACACAAATGTGACCCCTTTCTTTAGCCACGTTTGAAACGCTGTCTCAGTCCTCTGAATACAGGACTCAATCATATCACAGGCCATCAGTTTTAGTCGTTGTTCTAAATGATTTCCAAATTCCGGATTTGGCCAATGGAGATCTCTTATAAATGCTTGTAACGCATCCAATTTCCAAAATAAATCTTCTGAAGTTGCACACCCATTTCTATGGGTAAACAAATGAAAATGGCACGTTAATTGATTTGCTTTACTACGCATTTTCGAAACTACTACTACTTTACCCTTTTAACTCCCACCGTTCTTTTTCGAATCCTTTGTGTATCGACTGAGCGATTGATGACTCCATTAAATCAACATATCGTACGACCAGAGGTGCAAAGGTATCCTGTAGGTGCTGATGAAATCTCCCATTTTTTAAATTGTCTGCAATAACATAAAGCAGCTTATCATCTGCATTAACTAAAAGGCTTAGCAGGTGTTTCCAATAATACTGTGAATATCCAAAAAGACGGGTTAAACGTCTTAAGGATTTACCATCGGTACGCAAGTAGTCATTAAGTATTTGGAAAAGTGGAAAGGCATCCCAAGTATCTGGTGGCTGTTCAGCTAAAACTTGATCCATGTCGACGGCAAATAGAGACCAAAATATTTCTGCGTGTTCCACAAGTAGGTCACTGAACCATGCAAATGCCTGGAATCCCAAACAAACGCTTTATTTCTTGAGTAAAATAAGATGAAAGCTGATTGTCTCATGCTGCAAAGCATCCAAAGTTCAAGTCAATTTCCAGCTTGCTCATTAAAATCCAAATTTAAGGATTCAGCCTAAATTATCATTGCATTATGCATGTTCCAAAAATATGATAAAAATCCCATATAATCTGCAAGTTTACACTACAGTTACAACAGGCGTTATATTTAAATGTCGGCAATTATTTACAAACGTTTGCATAACGAGACAAAAATTAACAGATAAAACTAGACAATTAACGACAATTTGTCTTTTACGACAAAGGGATAATACGAATCTTTGAGTTTGTGTTTCATCAGAGAACATTGATAATATGCTTATTTTATCAATGTTGTTTGATGTTTCATAAATATTTAAAAATCTGAGTAATTTTAATTTTAAAAAATCTGGGTATTTTCTTTTTCTTGGTTTTTTGTCAGATAAAACTTTAAAAATTAATGCATGACCTTAATTTTTGTAATTCTAAATAAACAGCTTTTAAATCTCAAATTTCCGTACTATCCACCAAGAAAATTATAATTTTAACTCCTGGCGAGCATGCAAAAATTTCAGTTAACTGGTTTTTCCATTTCATAGTATTATTTATATTATTATTCAACATTTTTTTTTCAATAACTTATTTCTGATTTTTGAATCTCTAGAAAATTTTAAATCAATCCAAATGAAGATATATTTTTTTATCTGAAAATTTAAAATGTCTATGGCAAAATCAATTGCTTTAAAATTTACTAATAGGAATAAGCAGTTACATACAAGGTCTTTTTTGGTCATAATAAGTAACTACATATGAATTGAAGTTATTGCAATCCCACCCATTAAAAAAGTACTATATAGATCTATAATACTAACCAGAAACGACGTGATTAAAGAGAAAGTAAGTATCAGATGAAACTTCTAAATATTAAAGGATTAAACCTTTTGCAAAATGTTACTGGTTTTAAGTTTTATTACGCTACATTCCTTAGCAATAATGCTTCCCTTTATAAAATGAGGTACAAGTAAAAGCCATAAAATGTTATTCCTTCTTATAGTCACGTTCAAGTTGTTATATTGAAATAAAGCATTAAGTATTTAGTGAGCACACGGTAAAAACAGAAAGCTACTTAATGTGTGTGCATGGCTTACTTTGGAAGTGTGTAAATGCATTTTAACCTGCAACTTAAAATAAGTTGAAAAGTACTGAAAAATTGTTGAAAGCAATATTATTGCCGATGTAGTGAGCCATGCGAAAAGAGTATGAGAAGTGTGCTACGATCTAATGGATGCAACGATTAAAAACGAGATAGAGAGAGAGAGAAAAGAGATTAAAAAAGTGAAAGAATATATATATATATATTTGTTTTCAGACTTACGGGTTCCTGCTTTCCATCAGGTTATTGCATGGATAAGGGAGAAAATAAGGTGTACAGACAATGCACAGACAGATCAGATCAGACGGATCACACACAGGTAAAACCACAACAATCACTTTTATCATCCCATTCATAATCACAAATTGCAAAAAGTCACATCAATAGCTACAGCTTGCTTTGCGGTATTTTTACTCGCAATCGCAACACATTTTAAAATAGGTATCATATTAAATATGCCAATCTGCTTTAGTGGCTTAATTTGGTATGCGATGAAAAAGTAAAGACGCTAAAATGCTGCTGAGTTGACAACGGTAAATAGCTATGGGTTATGGGGGTAAGGTAACGTATATTGAATAATATGTAGACAGACAGCATATTATCCCATCTTGAGTTTATAATATTATGAAGCGTGAATACAGTTTTGAAAAAAAATGTCAATTTTAATATGATATGCTATTTGCTTACATAGAATAAAGGCACAGATTTTGTTTGCATCTGTTTTAAAAATGCTACACGAGAAAAGAGTACTGCGTTATTAAGTATTCTTAGGTATACAGCATAATGAAGAGGTTAATAGGAAAAGAGAAAGCAATTAGAAAGTTGAAAAGGGGCTCAGCGACAGTGATACAAGTGAGAGTTACTTAGGCAGAAAAAATCAGCGTATTCTTTGTAAAATATTTTGTGCTGCTGTAAATTTGCATTTTTGTTTCTCCAAAGAAAGAAGTTGATAAATAGACAAAATTTAAAGTGCAAAAATTTAGGAAAGATGATTAATAAATCGAATGCGAAAAATTGAAAATGAGTCAGTAAGTACGTATACAGTAAATGGAAATATATGTGTGATGGTTATACTGTGGGATGAAAGTGAGAGAGGTAATTGCTAATTATACATAATATAATTAGTATATATAAGTACTAATAATGAGTAAGAGAAAGTATGAAAGTTGTAATTGATTGAGATTTTGAGTGATTGATTGATGAGATTATTGATTGATTGATATATGGAATTATGTAGTAAGTAAACTCACCCCTTTACGAAAAGCCTGTAAACACGAAGAAGAGAGAGTAGATTGTGTAACAACAGAAGGGTTGGATTGTATTTTTTTGCATTTTTAGTTGGAAGAGGAGAAACCAAATTGGCCAGCACGAAGGGCACCACCGAGAGAGTACAGTCAAAGCACCACACAAAAAGATCAACACATCAGACTCAGACCTCAATCAGAGATAGAGAAAGTAAAGAAAAAGAGAAAGAGACATTCACAGAACATTAAACTCCAAAGACAACCAAAAATACATTTATACAAAATTCATAATGTATGAAGAACTGAATTGAAAAATATGATCATCATTGATACAAATAATTGACAGAGTGAGATCTACTGAAGAAGGAAAAAGAAATGTGAAAGTTTTTGTGAAAACTAATTAGCACTGTTTCTTATGAATCACCAACACCTAACATGTGACGTCAAACTATTTAGTGGTGGGCAATTCCTATAATATATTGTTTCCTAATCCTAAGCACCACAGACAGAAACATAGCATTTGGTAAAAAGGTAAATTTACAATCACTAATAGGGTAAACACAATAATAGAAAGAGAAAGTTAATAAAGTCTATACAATGTAGATAGAAAGAAGGGTACTTAAGATATCTAAGCTGTCAGTAAGGAAGAAACACATTTATGCAGACAGCGGCCTTGTCAATAAGACCTTTCATTTTATAACGCACAATAATTATCATATGCTTTTCAAGTTTTGAGACCAAGCAACTAATAAGGGGATAGAAACGGAATAGGTGTTGGGACAGAATAGTATTTTATAGTAATGAAGTTTTTATTCTAAGCTGATAACTGTACCTCGGCATAGTGATCCTCATTTTGTTGAAGAAGATCTACACATAACTCTGAAAGATGTATGAGTTCTTCGAGTCTACGGCTTGGTACTACCTGTTGACTATCAGGATCCATCTCCTCTGCAATTTTTTTAGAGAACAATCGGAAACTATTAGTGATTAATAGGTGGTAGTCATTTCATGGTATGGCGACTATTTCTCATAAAGCCATCATATGTTGGCATCAATGAAATAATGTCATCCAAAAAAGTACAGTTTTTAAATAATACCTACACATTTTGGGATTTATCAAGGGTAATTATCTGACTACAGTTAAAACTATACACTACTCACAAACACGCTAAACTGCTTTTCAATCTATAAAACCGATGAACCTTTACGAGATTCATTTTAATCTTACCATCAACTACTTGTGCAGGTGCTGAATGTATGCGTAAAAGAGACAATAATGCATAATGTATTTTTTGTTATTTGAACGAGTTAAAGATGAAGCTCAGACTTAGTAAAATAATATCTCCTTACCATCAAGCTTAGCTTCATTGGATAGTTGAGTGTAATTTACAAGAGCTGCATTTTCCAGGCACTTTTTAATGACTGCACGTGTTTCTTCGGGGGGTACAGGGGTAACAATGTCTTTCATTAGTACCTAAATAAAAAAGTAAGACATATGATACAGAGCATGATTAATTTGATAAAACGAACTCTGTTCTTGTTGTTTTGTACAAAATACAAATGAGCATGACTTACTCTCTCAAGAAGAGATAGTGTTGCTTTAAGTGCCCCTTCTGGACGTCCGAAGGGAAAGCAGTATCGGAAGTTTGTAATCTGATTTTCAAGGAGGACGCGGAGACGCTCTTTAACCTCTTGAAATTTCTCTTTTTCCTCGTGAGTGACGGTACCCACTCCATCAGGCCTATATTATTTGTTGTATATGAGAGAGACACTCGAAAAGTGCATTAAACAAATATGCCCATCACTATTTCATTGCCGTCTTTCTGTGTCAAAATTTAAGGACTCTTTTGAACCTCCAATTTAAATGGGTTGCTTTTATATATTGATCACATTATATTCTTGTGACAGTTTGGACTTTACGTTACATAAGTTTCGAAATAAAATATAAGATTTACTGCTTAGTTTTAAGGTGTCAAGAGAAGTACATGAGAAAACACCCAACAGCACTTTTGAACCTTGTACTGTTAGATTAATCATAACAATAAAAGAGCTTTATCAAACGAGCAAATGTTAAATTTAGTCATTCTCTTTAATAGCATCAGCCCGAAATACAAAAGTACCAATAAGAACGAACTCAAACCGAGCTGTTACTTTAATAGTTATAGAAATTTGTTTCAAAAGTTGTCATAAATACGGTACGTTAATAGCTCTTAAAAACTTTGACATTCTCTGCATACGTTCTACTAAACTGAAACCAACAAATGAGAGACAAAGGACTCTCAAGAAAGCTAAATTACTTTAAATTCCCAACAAATGTCTCGTTAGCAGTACTTTGTAGTTGAGACAAGTAAAGAGTAAAATAGAATATGAACGAATAAGAAAAGAGTTCAGTCAGTCAGTAATAGATGTACAGATTAATAAACATTAATAATAGTACTTGATTTAGTACAAGAATCATAATACTAATATTCGGCAGAATTAGTTATGGGAGTCATGTTTATGTTCTAATCTAAAATTGTGATGGTGGTGCATTGGATTGTTAAAGCCACCAGGATATTGCAAAGTTAAAGGGGGTCATACAATAATGAAATTATTTAGACTGGAGCAGCAAAATATAAAATATATTCGTTCAAGAAGTTCATTCATCATTCATATCATCAAACACAGTCAGATTAATTGAGCATGCAATGCATGGCTGATGCTGACAGTTGAAAAAGTCACATATTAAATGTTAATAATAGTTAAGGCGTCAAATCGATCAGTTAGGTTAATTTGTTAGTCAAGTACAAAAAAGAAATTGCGTAGACGTATCATCAGAAGGCCAAACCCATGCAAATTAGCTTATTCATTATTTGCACAAGAAAGACGGTATTCGAAACACTTGGGGTGGGGGAGGTTAAAAGGATCATCAATTTTTGAGAATTGGAGGTGGAACAAACCGGGAGAGTAAATTGACTTTATGGGAAAAACATTTTCTGCAATTGACACTAGAAATTTGCTGGTGGGAAAATCATTTACCTAGATATGGCAATGGGCACATTTCAATATAGATAAGACAATACAAGACATTACAGCCAAGATGATTAACAAGCCGAAATGAGGCTACTGCTTCACACAGAATCACTCAGTAAAAAGACATCAATAATGGTGAGAGGTGAAATGGAAATTCATACATGTCTGACCTGTTGCCGTGTACATGGGACGCACAAAACGCAAATGAGAAATGGATTAATGTTGGGTCTATCATAAGACCTCGCTCAGCTCTGTCCAACAGGTCACCCAGGTATACTAAATGGCGATAACAACCGCGAGCTCCATACCGAGCGCAGTATTCATCCAAAACAAAAAGTTGTCCTGGACTAAACCATCCCTATATTGCAAATTTACACACATCCCATAACTTAGTCTAGGCTTAATTTTCAATTGTCTCATAATTCACAACATTTCAATAAAGGAATAAAACGCTTACCAAGGAACAGTTAGGATCACTTAAACGAAAATCTAATGTAAGAGTTTGTAAATATTTAAATAAATTATGATGATCAAATTTGCAGGGATCTGCCGATATATATTCTTCCATTCCATGTTTCCTGGCTCGATCAGCGTCTAAAAAGGTATACAAACATAATGGGCTTTTTACTCATTTAACAGTAAAACGAATGCTCTTCTTGAATGGGTAGTTTATAGTCAAAGATTGTTATATTTCAAAAGTTGAAAACATTTTGAAAAGCTACCTCCTTGAATTTTTGAAATTGTAGAATTTTTAGCAGCAGGCGTTAGAGGCGGAGCGGGTTTGTGAGCTTGTCCAGTAGCTCGGTACATAGCCATGACCCACAAATGACTTTCATTTTCATCATCACAGGCATATAGAACACTATCTCCTTCCTTCACCGCATTGAAAAAATAACGACCTCCTTCCAAATCTATTTTGAATTTCCAAAGTAATGAACAGATTATAAAGAGAAATTACAACTTTCACTTTTTCTGAAATTCAATTTGAGACATTTCTTACCCATTCCCACCATTAGATTGGCTTTAAGTTTTAAAATATTCATACATGAGTTTATAAAAACTTGATGAAATGTTACAAAATATCTTGTAATTTAATTTAAACTCACCACTGGCAGCTTCGATGTAATCAACAGTATAACCATCTAATTGCAACATTTCGGTAGGTTCAGATTTTTTCTCTTTGTAAGAGCACATTGCAAAAGTATATTGCGAAACCTGGACTAAGATAAAATAACGTTTTTTCCACTTCTTCCAAACACCTTTTCCAAGTGCATATAAATATCTAAAATAAAAATAAAAATTAGTACTGAAGTGAACATTTACATTCAATCTTGCAAGCTTAAATTGTTTTTCATTCGATTTTGCAATTTGAGGCAAGAAAAGAAAGCATAAAATGCTTAGATTTATGTACCCGCAGTGTTTCATGTTCAACGGTTTGTCCATCCTACATGCAATCTTAATTCTTAAATCTTGATCTGCTGCATTTTTTGGGACTGTCATTTTATGCCAATCTGGAGCCTGGGCAAGAGAAAATGCATAATTCACAGGTGTGACCAAAAAATAAAATACCCAAGAAGAGTCTCTATGCATTATAAAAAGAATACAAAACAATAAGAGTGAACCTTAGCAGAAACAGGAGTAGGCCGAAGTACAACTTTCCCCAGTTCTTTGTCCTCTAATGCAAGCATTCCAGGATTTTCAGTGTACAGCTTAACTTTTACCGCAGGAAGAGGATGGTTAGTAGTAAAATCTCCTTGAGTGTCCCACCTACATAAAACAAGTTTTACTGCGTTAACTCATCATCTCGACATTTCGATATAAGATCTGTCATTTATTTCAAGAGGTTTACATTGGTTTAGAAGCCTCCGCTTGGTCGGTTTGCAATTTTTCACCTCCTTCGACTTCCATAGTACAGTATACTATTCGGTTAGGTGCAAGAGATTTTAGGCCTTTTACTTCCATTACGACAACCTGTAAAAGTTATTAAGTCATTTGGTAATCCGATGAAGTTTAAGACTGATGGGTTTTAGGGAATGTTTGATGTCAGACATGTGTGATGCGATTTAAGGATAAAAATGTTAAGTACCTCTAGAGTGAAAGTAAGGACAACGTCCATTTTACTCAGCTGAGTGTCCCCGTCTCCAGAGTCTCCCTCCAGCTTTGCCAAAGATAGCTGAGACCTGGACCATCAGGAGAAAGAAAACAAACCGACTGACAAATTTTTTGTCCTTCAAAAGTCTATACTTATAGGATATTTACAGAGTCACGAAACATTGAGAGAAACAAAGAAGAGTACGAATAAGAATAATATGAGTAAATAATGCATAACCATAAAAGGGTATAATGATAAGGATAAAAATAATTGTAAGGAAATTTAAAAAACAAAAATGACAATCATCAGCATGTCCCAATAATGACAGGGTAAGACTGATGATGTCAACAACACAGTTATGGAACAATGAGAACGAACGAGAAGGCATATATAGCACAGCAGTAGCTCAGAGCAGCGGATTGTACATACAACACTCAACAGGAGGTTTAGCAGGGGAACACTCATACGCTGCGTCCATTGATGAGAAAAATTTGATAATTACCTTAACACTGAGCTTCTCCTGACATGGGCCAAATAAAATCAAAACATGGCTCAGTTACAGCAAAAACAGAGGAGGAGTGTCAGCATGCCTCTCTTGTAAGTTCTAAAAAAGTCTACTACAAAAATCCTCTTACCTATGATTATATTTCTTCAATTTTGGAAGGCTATATTTTGAGTCGGTTGAGCTTTTTGACACCGGAAGAGACTCTAAATTAGCCATCAGCATGTTAATCGCAGTTCGGCATTCTTCGATGTATAAAGATTCCATCTCTTTTAAGACAAAACGAGGCATTAGTTTTCTATTCCTTTCCATATCGGCCACTTTTTGACGTCGACCATCCAATTCTCGACGGATTGCTGCGGCTTGCTCATCAGCCGAATCCAGCTGCAGAATCGAACAATTTTGTTCATAAAATGAATTTATCACTGCATCATCATCATCTAATCATATTTCTCTCTGCACAGTTTCGATCATCATTTCATGCATATAAATTAGAAGATTAGTCCTACATCTAGGAATTTAGAATAACAAAATTATCCTTAATAAAGCCACCACCGACCTGCAGAGCATTGTACAAAAGCTGGTGCTCGAATTTCTTTACGCCCAATATTTGTTGAAACATATCATACAACTGCTCTTTGGTCAGCATAAGTTCAGAATGTAGCGACTGCTGTAACCTGGGTCGTTTTGTATCTTCATCTCCTTTCAAAATACAATCAAACTTAGCCATCCAGGAAGCAAGCACAGTTTCTTTGCTCAATCCATCGATTTCAGGTAGCGATCTGTAAGTAATTTATTATGACATGAAATCCTTAAGTCAATAAAGCAAAATTTCATCTCACGGTAAGCTGAGTATTATTCACGGGACAATGAATCTTCACGGTCCTTCGAATTTCATTTTGTCACTTACCGAACACGTTTTTCTACATTGCTTTTGAAAACTTCTCTAAAGTCATGATGAGAGCAAGCTCCAGCTTGTACCATTCGCATTACTCGTTCAGATTTGAGAAAGACTTCTGTATAGTTTAGTATAGCATTCTGGAACGCCTCGTCAGCAGCTATTTGTGTATCACCTTTCAGAAAGCTCTATATTATGAGAAAGCAAACAAGAGAATCATCATGACGTTGCGTTGGATTACATGGAAAAGATCAATTCTTATGAATACAAAATTCCGAAATTATAAGAACATGAGACAACGGTAGCTTGGCATTGCAAACACTGTAAACACAGATTTTTTAATAAATTGAGTGACAAACCTGAAAACGCGACAGTATCATATCCAATTGGGGTTTCGTGATTTTTGCATGTCTTCTTGTTAAATCCGTAGGCTGTTTTGCATTGAACGGATAGGCTATGCATCTTGAGATGAAGACATACAATTGCAGTCGCGTTTTTCTTTGCTCTTCTTCTCTCTCTTGTTTCTCCTAAGAAAAAAAGGTTAGAATAAATCGAATTGAACATTTCTCAGAACCCAAACTGATAACATTTACGACAGCATCAAAAACCTCATATCTGCTTTGCTTTCCTTTTCACAAGATTACATGACGACGTATGACGTGATACAAATGCATTATTTAGACAACTTTTTTTACTCCTGTGAGGTTTCTACATCAGAAAAACACTAACTTTCAAAATAATACAACTGTAATGCACAAGATAGAATAAAGAATAAAAAGAACATGTAGTCGAGACAAGTTTATCATGAATTATAGCATCATTTTTTATGCAAAACTATTGAAGCGATTACAATAAATTTCAATCGTGCATGCACGTTTTAACTCGTTTACTGCAATACAATTTACTTTGGAATTGGAATTCAAACATTTCAAACAAAAATGTCTAGGAAAATCTAAGTGATATTGATAAAGAACCTTTGAAGATGAGTTTCTAGTAGAATAATAACAGTAAAGCATTTATACTCTTTTTTATACCTGCGGGTCAATGGAGTCAGTGACGGTCTTTTCGGATATAAGTGACGGTGAAGGAGAGGTGGGTCTGGGTAGAACAGTTCCACGTAAAGGCGTTCCACTTGAGTTCATATTGCTAGTCCCTGGTGCAGGACCCATGCTAGCTTGACCCACATTTAAGGTATCCGAGGAGGTGGTACTGTTAGGAGAAAGTGAACGCTGGGACCCTTTCTTACAAGGAACATCGAGGCTTTCTCTTTGGGGTTCACTATGCAAATGACCCCTGGCATGTGACTGAGTTACTGGTGCCTCTCCCCTTTGTTCATCATCACTGTCTTCCTCGGACGAGCTTGGATCAATCATTTTTACTTTCCCTGAAAACCATCCATAGTAAAGAGAAAATGAGTTAACCCTGTAAATAAAACTTCATGTGTAGCTTCAGGCTAAAAACTCAAACTTGTTTATCATCTGACAGTAGCAAATTATTAGAAGTTATTATAGGATGCAAAAATTTTCCCAACAGACAAGACAAATGTACTACATAACATTGCACTGAACTTTCACTTGAACTTTCGCTAAACATGAATTAATGTACTCTTAAGCACATCTTTGCACCCAGAGTCACGCATGTGAAGCTTACATTTTTTTTTGTTTACTTGAAGATGTGACTGTTTACGTTTCCATAATGCAATATGCGTCCATAATGCAATATCCATAATGCGTTTCCATAACATAAATTTATTCCGAATCACAGTTGTATATTAGAATGAACCTGAATGAACCTGAGTTGCACTTTCTCTTTTGCTTTCTCCAAAATTGTATTATTTTATTTGAACCAGTTCAATGACCTGCATTTACGGCATTTTAAAAATTCATCCCAAAGTACCGTTTAATTAGTAAGCATTATTAAAAATGTCTTAGCTTTAACTTTGAAGTCTAGAATGTCATCCTCGTGGGAAATACTGGAGTAAGTACTAATAAAGCTATATAAAATACGTTGCACGATATACGCCTTACTTCAGACACCAAAATCCCTTTAGACACACATAGGTGAGATGAGATGATGTTATGTATTAAAATTTCAAAGTAAAAACAAGATACGCGTCTGAATTTGCATGCGTGTATATACATTTCCTGTAATAATTTAGACAATCTAATGCGTTCAAATACCTGAGTATATGAGACACGAGACGAGACTTTTAGAAACAGAGTTGACTACGTTTATTAAGGTAGTCTATAAAAGGTGATTTTGTTTGTGTTACATTATATTGTCCATGAATGGAATTTATTTTCCTATCGATTATCTCTGCACGCAATAGTGCTTTACGACGAGAGTAAAAGACCAGAAGACAAAAACAGACGATTTTTTTCTTCTCTTGTGTTAATAGAAAAAAATTAAATGAAAAAGATGGTGGTGGGGAAAGAAGGTTGTATTGGTTTTTACCAGTACGTGCGGTTTTGAAGTACCAATTCTATTTTGTATTATTATTACTTAATTACATCATTTATATGGGTGTATTGAGGTTGAAGATATAATTTTAGTATGAGGGTGTAGCATGGAATAGTAGGACGTATATTATTATGTAATGCTGGAATGAAATGAACCACTCATTTATCTGCAGAGGAAAATGTGGTTAGCTCAGCTGCATCTCAATCTCAAATGCTTAATTTGGCGTGTGAATGTGAAGCTGGGAAAAAGCAGAAGTAGTAAGTTGAATCTGCTTAGTATAGAAGTGTTCTTTATTGGGATTGTAGATTTTGGATAGCATTTTGGTGAAATTGGAATTGGGTGGTTATCCTAAATGCTATACGTCAGGCTTGTTGGAATGGAATGTGTCAAAGGAACAAACACGTACGTCTCTGGTACAAGGGACGGTAATGAAATGAGACGTAATCCAGAGAAATGTGATATGCTTGCTATCACTGCCGACTGTCTCTGACAACTTGATATGCTACCGTTCAAGTACCTATTAACCGCTTATACGTTAACTTATTATTGTACTGACATCCTTGGGGTTGATTTCTCATGTCTTTAAAATTTAGGTAGTGTCATAGCAGTGTCCATGCTCATAGGTGATGGAAAAGATAAGATCAGTATGTGCATGGAATGACAAAGGAAAATTAAGCAGTTCTTATATAACATGCCATAGTTTAATGCATAACGTTATCATAACGTTCATACTGTATAGTCTAGTATGCGTAAAATATTATGTCCTTATTAGGTATGCTCAACAGGGTCTTTCTCTTTCTTTCTCTCTCTTTAAATTTTTTCTTATTAATTTTCTATATTCTATACCAAACTACCACAGATTGTCACTCTTCTTAATTGAGCTAAAAGCTCAAAGAATTTAAAAATGGACTTACTATTGAATTATAGACACTTGGTAGATTGAAGCCAGGGAAATTCTCGTGACTTTAATGAGGATGAGATGAACTAAACTGTATAGATATAGTAATGATTGTAGTGCAATCGTATATGGACAATAACTATAATAACTATCAAACTTTCACTTGGTCCAAGTTGACTATTTTTCAGAGGTCTGGACTTCAGAAGTTATCTGATAAAATGCTCAAAAAAGGAAGAGAATTAATAGGTGTAATAATAAAACTTTTGTCTTTAATTTAATTTCACTGATGATGACGTTGATGCGGAATCTGAACTTATTATGCTGGATAATACAATGACGCATAAATACTTACTTCAGAGTCAGTTGCAATAATAAGTGAAAGTGAGGGTACGTGGGTACCACTTATGATGACTTGCAACCTATCAGATCGGTTGTTTGAGCTTGCGGATTAAATACGTTGTAAACACCATTGCAGTTGTAACATAATGTATTGTAGTTATAATGGCTGAAGTAATACATTATAATAATTGATAACTAACTACTATTATCCTTTACATGAGTTATATTGCCATTTTTGTATTTGACAGATCACAGAAAGAGTTTCAAAATCGAAGAGATTTGTATAACTTTGGAATAAAACTATTGGAATTGATAATGAATACGAATCTTACTGATGATGAAATATGTAATAAAATGTTATATTTGACAACAGTAAGAAATGGTTACTTTCTCCTTTCTCTGTCTTTTTGTTTTATGATGTAATGAACGAGTAAGACTGAAAGGGGATTTTCACTTTTATACAAAAAGAAATAAACGATGATGATAACTAGCTAAACTATGGAAGTGCTTCACTAGAACTTCTTACTTTTATACTTTTTACTACAAATCTAATAGGAAATATTTTAAGAAGGAACACTGGTGAAAATTGTTGATAAGCCAGTGTTGGACAACTGGACTGCCTCACCACATAATAGACCTAGTTTCTCTGTTTTTTCTTCAGTAAATGTAAGTAACTAGAGCGGTTGAGGCTTATAAAAGGAGAGATGGGTGGGCTAAGAGTGCCACTACTACTGACTGCTGTTATATATATACATTATTATATGCATTCATTCTATTCTTCTTTCTCTCGCCTATTTCTAACGTTAACACTAGATACTTACTACATACTTACGTACAAAGGTTCTTTCACTATTTGTAATAGAACTTAGTATTTGGTTAGATAGGTTGTAGTATGCAATAGACAATATTATAGAATAAAGTTGGAGTATTAGTAGGGACTCTTTCACTTTTCTACTATGCACTTCAAGTATGCAATATATATCTATATATTCTACAACTACAACATCGTGATATTTTCTCCTATATTTTGTATATACACACAGAGTAGAAATTGTAGAAAGAATATTGCATATTGGTTGAATTGGGAAAGTAAGAGAAAGTGGGAGATATATAGACAAAGTATATGGAAATGAGATCTAGCAACTCAGTAGTCAGAAGAGTAGCACATACAATACAGTACACCTTTGGATCTATGGAGAGTTTAGTTAAAGAAATTGTAGGGCAGTGGTAAAGGCTGGTAGTATTGCTCTTACTACTATTAGCTATTATAGGCAGTAAATAGTCGTAGTATATCACGTAGTGTTGGTTGGTAGTGGTACAATGTGGTTTTCGAACCAAAGGGAAAGACCCTTTTTAGAGTTTATCTCGGAGTATGGTGCAAGTATGCTTCGTTCATTCTACGTACCTATAGATTAGTGTAGGGTGCATTGAGAAAAGTGTGGCAATAGTTCTTCTCTAATAACTAGTACCTTTACCAGTTCTCGTTGGTTGGTATACAGTCTTAGTACAAGAGAAAGTATTGATGATGATAGTCGTGGTCGGAACACTGGCAGTGGGGACAGCCGGCCATGAGTCTTTCCTTCGTACACTTTAACCATATATGAATGGTGAAAGGTGGTTTCAACTATTTCTACGTTATTTCAGTTTCCTCTGCATTCAACCACTTCCCCATAGACTATCCCAAAATGGAGAAAATGGGAATGGAAACGGGATCGGGACGGTCGGAGAAATCTTTCTCCTTCCGTCGTCCGACTTAAGCCCTCTTGCTATCCCTTCTACGTAACCCTGACTTGCCTCTGGCTGCTCTATTTCTTTTCCTGACTTACCTCTCCTGCTACTACTTTCTTTCACGCATGGTCATGCTGACCTTCTTCCTATTCCTTTAATGCATACATATATAACCCATCGTTTTTGCAATCCTTCTTAACTCATAACTAATACTAAGGTATCATTCATAAATCGAGTGTTATATAAGAATTTTATAAAGCATGAACTGGTAGGCACATATGTGTGTGTAGTATTACAACAAGACTATAAACACAAAAAATAACTAATGTCACTACCTCCCCTTTACTTAAAACTTTCTCGTAAGCTCTTTGGCACGAGGTAATGTTTGTCATATGGATTGGATGATGGAGGAAATTTGCTTCAGAACTTATTAAGTAGCGATATTTAATATCAATAAGCTAGATCACTAGCTAAGCTTATATATAACGCAATACAGTGCTTTACGAGCATATAAATCTAGATTAATCTACCTAAAAATAACTTTCTCAACAGCCCTTTCTCATATAGTTTCATACAATAACCTCACACATTCCGATCAACCAACATCATCTTTTCAGATGACATCTTTGCGGCATATTTCTGGAAATCTCGAACACGGCATGTATGGACGTACTCTTACTTATTAGCTACAACTACTATGTACATAAACTCTTAACTGCTAACCATCCCGTTCATGGTCATTCACTCACTCACTCAAACTCTAAGCCAACACCAACTCATAGAAAAATAAATTTCCCCTTGTGCCTTTGCTCATTCGAAGTCTCCTTTTTAATAAAACTCTTACTACACACGACATGGTATGGTACTTACTCCTATACTAAACCTTCGTATGGATTACTTTCGACCAACTAAATACAACTGTTTAACAAGGCACTTCTTTTCTTTCACCCTTCTTCCACTGCCACTTTCACTTCTCCTTAAGCTAAGCCGACAGACTCCTCACGAACTCACTTCTGTTCGAATTTTTCTACTTCTTCCATACATTGAGCATTTTATACATGCATGCCACAGTAGATAGATCTTTTCACTCGCCATCTAAGATAAAATTCATATAATATGATGTAGGATAAGCAGCCAAAAACAGTTAAATGCATATATGTAAAATATTTCCTCTGAAGCTTTGTATTAGACAAAAATGCTTCCTCCAGTATTCCTATTATATTTCTTTGAAGAGAAAAAGGCGAAGCGCAACCCGCAAGCATTTATAAGTCCAAGAAGGAGAAAGTTTCCAAAGGTTTCTGCAAACTCCTTCTGCACACAGCATATATTATTATACAATACCTTTTATCTTTAACTACTTTTTTCGCATTCTATGTAATATGTTACTTCATACTTTACTAAGCTATAGCTAAACTCACAATCCTTATGCACCCTTGGTGAAGATTTATAAAAAAGTACGTAGAGATACTCAAGTATTGTATATTGTAGGGATAAGGGAGTGAAAGCTTGTTAAGGGTTGTAAGCCTTATCTCATTCTATCCTTGTACCACACCATCACTATGAGGTAAAATCAGAAAACTTTTTCTAGAGAACATTTTTTAGAAGCAAAATGCTCTAGAGTCTCGACCTCATGAACCATGTTTATACAATGTAGTATATTCCAATATACAATACGACTATCTATTCATACCTTAGTACATATAAGGTTGTGTATACAGTTCAAAAGGAATTCAGGCAGCAAGTCCTTTCTAACTCCAATTCTGCATTCTCTTGATTCTTGAAAAAGAAGAAGGCTAAGCAAAAGTATGCATGCATCACTCAAGACGCTTGCATCTTTTCTTAGTATCTAGCTGGAGGAATCTTAATGCTTTGTCAAATAACAGCATTCATATCATAGATCGCAAATGTTTTAAGCATTAGAGAGTCGAAGAATTTCGTGGTCGTTTGTATGGTGTGGTATATTGTGTACTTGTGTTCTTCATTCGATTCTCTCTCGTCTGTCTTTCTCTTTTCACCTATATTTTCTCCTTGGGTTCACTATCTCCGTGTACAGCTATCAAGCGTATTTTTAGGACTTTTATAATTTCTATTCTAACATCCAGTTCATAGTTGGATTGTATTGGAACTCATATCTCCCTTCACTATCTTGAATTCTAGGAACTAGAGCTGAATGAAACGAATGTAGTTGGGGCTGAATCTTTGGTTAAAGGTGGATGTATTATTTGAATGGATGGAAAAAAGATCCTCCTAATAAGTATGTATAGTATGATGTACTACTGAACTTAGAATGTCGACAGCCTATGGTCCACAATGTAGGGAGAAATGCAGAGGAGAAAAGCAAGACTTTATTACTGCATTCCCAGAAGATTACATGGACTGACAAAATACCGACCGGCTGAGGACGACCCGGATTTTTAAATGGCAGACCCATCATCCCCTTTAATGTTGGCAAACATACTGTCGTCATTGTCGTTATTATACATGTAACTATTCTCATGAAGAGGACTAGATTAGATTAGATCTCATCCTCAGATTCTCTTGTTATTCTAATGGATCCATGTCAAATAATATGCAAACAAACCTCTTGTACAACTTTCCCAAATATGTCTTTAGTCACCATAGTCCACGAGGTACAACTAATCATCATCATGTGAAGACCATGAGCAAACATCTATGAATCCATTGGTCCATTCCATCCAGATCTTTCGTCACTTTCTGCAATGCTATCATATAATTTCACCAACTACCACCAACGAGGTATTTATTATTATTACTTCCAGTGTAATGCATATTATGTATTAAATGTAGTACAGTGGAATTCATCATTGTCCTCATCATATTTGCTTTCTCCAACTCATTTCATTACACCCACTACCCACCTTTTTTGGTACGTGTTTTCTTTCTTAATACCATATCAGTCATTATACATACATGGTTTGAAAAACAAACATAAACAATCTCTGGAAATGCTTATATTATGCTTTGTTTGTTTGGATCTTCTTGGTCGGTCCAGACTGTGCTGCTGGGACTGTCGCAAATCTGCTTTTTTATTTTCATGTCAAGGCATCTCCTTTTTACTCAAGTTCTTCTAATCTAAGCTGGCATATAGCTCAATTCAGAAGTCTCATTGCATTGAATTGAGATCTGGTGTTTCGGAAGTTGAAATTATGCAATAGTATAGTAGTATGCACTTTGCACCTCAAGCGTCTTTTTGCATCACATTAATTGTAATTTACATTTTAATCCATTATTAAGTAGCGAAAGCTACTTTATGGGAATGCTCTGTCCGTCTGTCACCCAATTTATCTCAAGAATGGATTGACCTTTTGACATGCGGTTTTTTGCGTTGGACTCGCTAGGTCAGTATGACCTTTGGTATTGCAAATCAGCGCGCTGCGACAAAGCGCATTGGTCGCGCTCATGAGCGCTTCAAAGCGCATAATATATAAAAATCATGTAATATGTGATTTCATATCTACAAAACGT